>CAWUPZ010000004.1:0-12343 GCA_963924555.1 Crambe crambe
CACCAGTTGCACTATACAACTGCTATCAAAAAATGATAGACATTTTATTGTTTGAAAATAATTCCTTCCGGATTGCCGCATAACCTATTATCGATTACCTTTACAGTCTGTGGAAAAAGGAAGGAAAATGACCATAGGGAAGGAATAATCATATGAAACGCATAGGGATTTTAACTGCAGGTGGGGATACTCCGGCTCTGAATGCTACTATTCTTGGTGCTGTGGTACGGGCTAACCAATTGAAAGTGGAGGCTTATGGACTTATCAAAGGATTTAATAGTTTGTTCAATCCGCGGATGCCACACCTTCACTTGAATCCTTTATTTAGGGAGATACCTGAGCTCGATGCAACCATTGGGGGCACTATTTTAGGAGCATCTAGAGACTATATTGACGGGAATGACTCTAAGATGATTGATAACATCATCCATCGTCTACATCGACTAAAGATTGATGGTTTAATTTGCATTGGTGGTGATGGCACTCTTAATGGATTACAGCCGCTTGCGGACCGCCTTCCAACAGTTCTGGCCCCAAAAACCATTGATAATGACCTTGGGTTAAACTATATCAATGAACCGGATGAATGGACTAGAAAATTGGGGGAGGATAGCAGCGACTATCAGTATACTCGAACACCATCACGAACCGAATTTGACCTTGAACACATGATCAACTATGTAACACCCGGTTATGCTACATCAGTTTTTGTCGCTGCTTGGGGTATTCAGCGTATTCGCACAACAGCTGAAAGCCATCGACGAATCGCTATTGTCGAAGTCATGGGCCGTCGTTCCGGTTACATTGCTTTAGGCTCAGCTTATGGACAGCCGGATCTCATTCTTGTTCCAGAGCATCCACTCGATATCAGTCTTTTAACCGAACGTGTAAAAGAAATTTATAATTTACAAAAAAATGTTGTAATCGTTTGCGGGGAAGGCATCGTTGATGATAAAGGAATGGAATTAGGGGCTGAAACTCATACAACCGATCCTGCCGGGAATATAATATTGAGTGGTGCAGCGGAAACGCTTCGTAATATGTTAATCGAGCGAATTGAGGACAATTACTTTCAACACTATAGACGGGGCGATTCAGCAAAAGCGACGATATTTACAAGAAAAGTTGGTCATATACAACGAGGGGGGCGGCCGTTGTTATTCGATAGGTTTTATGCGACTCAACTCGGAGGGAAAGCTGTAGATATTCTTCTAGAGGGGCAAAATAATACGGTTGCAACGTTACAATGGAATCGGAGTAAGGGCTTCCATGTTGATAGCTATGACGCAAACGTTTTCCACGATAGATGGGGACATATACACCCACGCTATTTGCATCCCACATTTTACGCTTCCGAGCATATGAAGCTTTCAAAAGTCGGCATTGAGTATCTTCTTCCGATCTTTACCAATGCCCTGGGGCATGATGATGTGGAGGCAATTCGGCAGACCATTTTTGATTCCGGCAATCTCTTACGACCTTTTCACTCAGTCAATACCGATGTGAATAAACGTATTCGATATTTAGCCTGAATAATTCAAAATATCTACTTATTTAGCATAAGATAGGCTTTCGTAATAGGAATTTGTGCATAATTTAGATTAGGACTCTTGCAAAAATAAACTCTTCAGGTCATTTATTTTACTCTCAGGAATTGAAATTTCACAACGGATAGCCGTAACCTTTATACATTAAGATGAAAAGTAGCATGGCACCTACCAACTCGACCTCAATTGACCCAAAAAAGAGCACGGCCCCGGGTAATTACTTTGTATCGAACTACCCACCATATTCTTTTTGGTTGCCTGAAAACGTGCCGGAGGCTCTTGAAGCCCTCAATCGGGCTCCACGACCGGATACTCCCTTAGGAATTTATCTTCATATTCCCTTTTGCAGAAAGCGGTGCCATTTTTGTTATTTCCGGGTGTACACCGGTGTTAAATCGGCTGAAATTCGTTTGTATACCGATGCGTTGATTAGCGAATTGAACCTTTACAGGGAACAACTGTTTGTTGGTAATCGGAAACCACATTTTGTTTATTTCGGTGGTGGGACACCATCATTTTTGTCGACCAAACAGCTAACGGTTCTAACAGACCAAATGAAGGCTGTCTTCCCTTGGAACAAAGCTCAAGAAATTACCTTCGAATGTGAACCGGGCACGTTGACCGAAAATAAAATTCAGTGTATCAGAGAAATCGGGGTAACCAGACTAAGCCTCGGGGTAGAAAATTTTGATGATCATATTCTGCAAATAAACGGCAGAGCTCATCGCACTAAAGAGGTTGCTCGTGCTTATGAATGGGCGCGAAACGCAGAATTTAAGCAAATCAATATTGATTTGATCGCAGGCATGCTCGAAGAGACGACCGAAAAATGGCAAGATACGGTTGCTAGAACGATAGATTTGGTACCGGATAGTATTACCATTTATCAAATGGAGATACCTTATAATACGACAATTTATCAACAGATGAAAGAGGCTGGCCAGCTCTATGCGCCCATTGCGGACTGGCACACCAAACGCGAGTGGGTAAGATACGCCTTCAACGCTTTTGAAAACGCTGGTTATACCATAGCGAGCGCCTATACAGCAGTAAAAGATCCGGAAAAAACACAATTTGTCTATCGCGATCAGTTATGGCGAGGGGCTGATTTATTGTCCTTGGGCGTTGCATCATTTTCCCATATTAATGGAACGCATTATCAAAATGAACACAATATCGATCAGTACCTTGCCCGTATTGATCTTGGTGAACTCCCAATATTTCGTGCATTAACACCTAACGACGAAGAATTATTGATTCGCGAATTGATCCTCCAGCTCAAATTAGGCCATGTCGATATCCGCTACTTTCATGAAAAATTCGGTATTGATATCCTCCAGCGATTCTCAGGTCCCATTAACGCCCTTCGTAAAAAGAGGTTATTAAAAGAATGGAATCATGAGTTAATGTTAACCAGATCAGCACTTTTACGAGTTGATGAACTTTTACCTGAATTCTTTCTAGAAAAACATAAAAATACACGATATGCCTGAATTACTTCAGCCTCCAATCAACTTCAATAAGGATACACCCGGACTAAATGGTCAACTGTGAATTCAAAGTGTGAGCAGTAATTATTTTTGCCACTCTTATTCTTAATCTTGCTCTTAATCTTAATCCTCTTTGAGCTGGGAATCGATTAAGAGTAAGATAGTCAGACTCACACTTTGGATACACACTCAAACGGTCAGTAATCATGTGTCTAGATGAAAAATTAAATCTCCTACTTCATTTCTACCCTGAGGATAAATCAGGTGCTCCGGAAATTTATGAGATTTCACCGGAAAAAATTCCCGAACCCTATTACTCCCTATTAGTTCATACCGGGGATATGACTCCAGTTTTGGAAAATTATCATCAAGAAACAATCCATTTAAAGGTACTTAACAAAAGGGTAACAAACTCCGTGTACTTTCGCAAGGTTTTGCTTCTACTCAACTCGACCAATGAACCCGCCGAATTCGGGGCCATACGGATATACCTGGAGCGGTTTTCTCCGGAAGCGCAAAAAATTATTCTAGCTGGTAATCGTCCTCTTGGTACAATTCTACATGACCAGAAGATCCGACATTCCTCAAGTCCGACTGCGTATTTTAGATTAATGAGCACCCCTGAGATGTTAGAATTGCTAAAACTTCCTGAACCAATAACACTTTACGGCCGATGTAATGTTATCCGTAATGGAGGAGGTATATCGCTGGCCGATATTATGGAAATTTTACCGTACGTTTATAGTTAAAATCAAGCTTTTTGATTTTATTCTTATTCACCCTTGTGTGTCAATTTCCCTACACCATACGAGTGAAGCCAATACCCTTTACCATACTCGAGGGTAGCTTTTGCTGAATTTCCGATTTTCAGAGCGATAAAAAACAGGCCAGATTCTGACTGATGTCTTCAAATCTTCTCTACTCACAGTCCGTACAGGTCCACCTATTTGATTCCATCCTCTTTTGAGGTTAACACTATATTTGGGAATTGTAGGAGTAATTCGGGTGAGATAAATGGCCTGGGTACGATCCTCAAACGTTGCAGTAAAAACTAGGGAGCCACCACTAAAGGCATCTTTACTAAGACTAAGATCTCTGACCTTTTTCTTCCCTAAAGAGTCGCCACGACCAACAACTTTGGTCATTTTCTCACTATTATAGTAATAAATCCCCCTTGAATTAGACAAAACTACATTACCATCGTCGATTAAAATTTTATCGGCTCCAAAGTCTTCAGTAACCTTCTTTATTTTTCCATTATCGTAAATGTAAACACCGTCATGAACAAAACTAAATAATTTACGGTTTACAAAAGGTTCCCATATGACCCCTTTGAATAATATTCGTCCTTTAACAACGTAGAGTTAGTAGAATCAATAATGGAACGGATTTTTCCATCTTTGTAAATATAGATGCCCTTATTATACTTATATTGTAATCCAGTGCCTATAAAAGCAATCTTTCCTTTCTTAAGGATAGCGTTACTAAACTTATTAAAGGTTCCTATTTTGCCCGGTACCGTCGTGTTTTCATCGACGATTTTCTCAAATGTAAATTGCGTAGGCATTGAATGAACTGCTGATAAACTAATTAACAAAGAGAGCATTACAACAAACAGGTTTTTGTGGGAAGGTAGTGTCATTTTGTTCTCCTTTAGTTTGTGATTTGATGTTTAATTCTATGCTTTTTTTATTGGTTCTTGATCAATTTCTAACCCGGTATCTCATTTACTAGTATCAAAGGTTGTAAATTATTAATATGGATCAAATTATTGATGCACTTGATGTTAATCTCTTAAAAGCTTTAGTTTTTATGTGTCGTATGTTTTAAAAAAAGATTCACCATAGGTGAAACCTTGTGTCATAAATATATCATTTGTTGCAAAAGTTGCAATCCAGAACAGCAGGAAACCAATTAATGCTCAGAAATTGATGGGTGGCTTCAATATTTGAAATATTCGGGTGAGAGGTTTTAGTTATCGAACTTATTATGTAAGAGGACATTATATTTACCTGAATCTGTAGCGTAATGCAAACGATTCGACGCACTCATTTGGCCATAAAAATAGGTTACAAAAATATTAACGGATCTCCAGGTAGTCCTTCGTTTCTTTGCAACAAATCCTGTTTCAAAACATTTCATCGAATGGCCTAAATTTCGTTACGGATCCGCGAAATTTACCTATATCAAGCAAGAGGACTCTAAATATGATCAAAACATAATAATTCCAGGAACCAAAAACGCTTTATGACCTATGTAATGGTATTCTATATGCGGGAGAGCTGAGCTTCCAAGGGAAGGAAATCATGGAGGTATTACTAGGCCTAATGGGAGCGTCGCTACGATATAAAGCCACTAGTCTGAATAATTCATGAGGAATCTACTGCAACAACGAATCTCACTAAATTAGGGCTGGTTCAGAGTAAGGTAACACAATCTTTAATTTTTCCTTTAATTTCTTCTTTCCAACACGACCAGACTTTTCTATCTTTTCCTTGATTGTTACTAGATGATAAATCAATAGCATAGCCATTTCCCCTACCAAAACGTTATTTTCTCATTTTTGTCCGCAGAGTTTGAATTCGTTTATTTTTGTTTATATTCTGCATGTATTTATACATTCATATTATCGGGAGAATAAAAATGAAGCGCATAGCAGGAAACAAAAAAGAAAAGCCCCTTGATAAAGATGAACTAGCAAAAGAGCTGGCAAAGTGTGGTAGGTTGATGAAAGGATCGCTGACACGAATTCGTCGACGATGTGGAAAATCTCAGTGTCGCTGCATGCGTGGTCAGCTTCATGAGTCTTTGGCCATTACTTTTAAAAAAGGAGGTAAAAGTTTTCTTATCCATGTCCCAAGGCATCTGCATACACAGGCCCGGGAAGCTATTGAGGATTATCACAGACTCAAAAACCTGATCGAACAGATTTCCAAGCTAAACGTTAAAGCCTTTAAGGATCTAGCCCGGAAGCAACGAACTGCCAAGAAAACACAAACCAGACCACTTAGTCCTGCCCCATCATCAGGTGAGAGACAATGAATTCTACCATAAAGACAAGCCCACTTGATACGACTCGACCATGCGCGGGCGTTGCCAAGACACTTAATGGAGAAAAACGTCAGGAATTAGCCCTTAAAGTTCTTCGTCAAACGGAACCCGTTTCAGATCTATCTCGCTCAAATCAAGTGAGTAGAAAATTTCTTTATCACCAGGCAGAAAAGGCAAAACAAGCCATCAATGAAGCCTTCGATAATGCGGAAGAAACGGAAGGAGAAGTTCTGTTTTATTTGCCGGTGACCAAACAATGGATTCGTCAGCTTGTTCTTGGACTCGTCCTTATTGGTTACAGTTCCTACCGCGGTGTCGTCGAGCTCCTTCGCGATTTGTTTGATTATCCCATCTCAATTGGGACAGTGTATAATATTTTGCAACAATCCATTGATGAGGTGAAAGCTGTCCATGAGCAAGAAGATTTATCTCCAGTCAAAATCGGTGCTCACGATGAAATTTTTCAAGCAGGAAAACCGGTTCTGGCTGGGGTTGATGCTTACTCTACATATTGTTACTTGCTGACTTTGGAAGACTCGCGGGATGCCGACACATGGGCGATTCGACTCCTTGAACTCCAGGATCAAGGACTCTACCCTACTCATACTATCGCTGACGGAGGCAAAGGCATTCGCGCCGGTCAGGCTGAGGCATGGCCACTTGTTCCCTGTTTCGGCGATGTTTTTCATGCGCTATTGGAATTAGGAAGACTCGTTACTTATTTGGAGAATAGAGCTAAGGGAGCTATCTGTAGCGTTGAAAAGCTTGAACGAAAAATGGAGAAAGTCAGAAAAAAGGGAAAAGGTAATAAACTCTCAAAAAAACTTGGAGACGCTCGAGCTGTTGAGAAAACCAGTGTCAATCTCAACCATGATATCGCTATTTTATATCAATGGATGCAACAAGATATCTTAGCTCTTGTCGGACATGACCTGCAGACCAGAGAAGAGCTTTTCGACTTCGTCGTTGAAGAATTACGTCAACGAGAACCCCTGTTACCTCATCGAATTTCCCCTGTACGAAAAGCTTTTGAAAATCAACGCGATGATCTCCTTACTTTTGTCGCTGACATTGACCTGAAACTTGAAAACGTTGCCAACGAATTTAATGTACCCGTCTATCTCGTCCGAAAGGTATATGAAATGAACAAACTCGATGACACCGATTTTCGAAAATGGCAGATAGCAGACCAATTAAAGAAAAAGCTCTCCTATCTATTCCATCCGATTTCCGAGGCACTTAATGAGATTATTAACAACACGGTAAGAGCAAGTTCTGTCGTTGAAAATTTCAACAGTAGATTGCGGAATTATTTCTTTTTACGACGACAGCTCGGACCTCAATATCTGGAACTATTACGATTCTTTCTCAATCATCGCAGATTTATAAGAAGTGACATTCCCGAAAGAAAAGGAAAAAGTCCCTCTGAGGTGCTTTCCGGTAAGCCTCATAAACACTGGTTGGAAATGTTAGGTTTTCAAAGATTCCAACGAGCTGCCTGAAACCACCACCGAAATTAAGCCAAATGATTACAAAAAATGCGACGGTACCTTTGTGTCCTTGTTACCTACTTTGGCCTACTTTTGAACCAGGCCCCTTTCAAGAGTCGGTGGTGTATCGGATGAAGCAATTTTGATTTCAGCTCTTCTCCATGACACGATTGAAGATACAGATACAACCAAGGAAGAAATAGAAAAGGAATTTGGAAAAGATGTTTTGCAGTTGGTTCTCGAATGTACTGATAACAAGAGCCTTGAGAAAATAGAACAAAAACGACTCCAGGTTGTTAATGCGCCCAAAAAAAGTCCTTGAGCAAAGATGATAAAAATTGCAGACAAGACATGTAATTTCCGATCCGAGTCTATTTCCGGTAAAGATTGGAGGTGAAAAGAAGGGCCTCTCTGATAAATTTTCTGAGTTTTTCCAAATTGAACTCAAAAATATTCGGAGGCCCTTGATGATACTAAATACAGAAAGACGAAATGATCAAGTAGAGCAACGGCTTGAGCTTCGTTGTAGCTCAGCGACGTTGGCCAATGTAATCACTGAAGGAACGAACTGTTCACGATTTGAAGCCGAGATTATTACGGAAAAAGCAGAAGAAATCTTTCAGCTTGGAGACTACTCTCAGCGTTCATCACTGCAACCAGGCCAAATGATTTGGCAGGCTATTGACGCAGATGAGCCTCCAGGTAAACCTCTGAGAAAATGCAAGTACAAACGGATCGTCCTTACTGTGCATAGGCTTGAAGAGGATCGTGAAGTCAGATATAAGGAAGGGATGTCTGCTAAAAGAGGTCAGCAAGTCCTTCGTATGGCTTCAGAAGCATTTGACCAAGGGATGTTGTTAACAGTTGAGGACCTTGCCTTATTATTAGACTGTAATGAGCGTACGATCCGAAATGATATAAAATCTATAAGTCAAAAGCTTAAAATTGTTATTCCTACGCGAGGAAATAAATGTGACATCGGCCCTGGAATAACGCATAGAGAAAAAGTCATCGAGCTATTTATCCAGGGTAATGATCCTGTTCAAATAGGGCGCGATTTAACCCATTCTCTCAAGGCCGTTGAACGTTATATACATTCCTTTTGCCGAATAGTGTACTGTCAAGAGCAAGTCCATAATACACTGCAAACAGCCCAAATTGTTGGTGTATCAGTGGCTTTGGTCAATCGATGTCTTGAGCTCAAAAATAAATTTTATAATAGACCGGAATATAAGGAAAGAATCGAGGAAATTCAGGCCTTGGGAACTCAATTTTGGGAGGCCCAAGACAGTAAAAAAAAGCTTGGGCGCAAGCTCGGGAGGCAGAAATGAAAGGCCCTCAAAAAACAACGGAGCGGCCGGCTGTCTACCGTAAAGACTTACATGCAGCCGTAGCACATTTTCTAAAACTCCAGTTAAACAATCGGGCATGTTTTGGTCACGAAAATCATGCGATTTTGACTGGTGAAAATTTGTAACTAATTGGCATTAGGATATTTAATTTTTTAGCAATCCCAGAAATGCGTGGTGAGGAAAATATTTTAATTAATTTAGTTTACCTATTTGAAAGTAAGTATTTACGCTCTATGATAGTGGTCATGAATATTGCCAAACTTCATAAAATCCTCTTTTTAATGTTTAGATTTTTGATATAAATTATTCTAACCATATGAAATTAAGGATTTTACAACACGATAAAATCAATTGCGTCTCAGATAAAGTATTACCTTGTTTTTAGGCATGCGTACTTTTTGAAACTAATGATAGCCCTAAATATGTATCCAAAAATTGTAAAATCCCGAACATCCTTCGTCCAACAGAAAAATTTAACGATAATCGGAATAAAAAGTCCGATGATTTTGGAGAAATTCATGTGGTGAGGAAACGAAAAATTTAAATTATTGAATTCCAGATAGTTACATTTTCAATGTGTTTAATAGGAGCTAAAAGAAAACGTTCCTGCTCTCTCTGGAGATTTAATTTGCAAACCCGTGGCTGATGAGATTGTTAAACTTGCCGATCATTATTTACCCAAGACAGACCACATGCGACCAGGCCAAGTTTTGTGGTATGGAATCGCGGCCGATGAGACCAGTGGCTATGGCAAAAAAATAGAAGATTGTAAGGTGACACCGGTCATTGTCGATTTGATCAATGACCAAGATATAGAAGATTATATAAAGAAAACCCCTAAGCGAGATCGTCAGAAAAATGTGGCTGTTCGTTTACATAATCAAGCATTTAAACAGGGGGCAGTTTTCTCCTACTATGATAGTGCTGCTATCATGCGATTATCACCAAGTACTGTTGGAAAGTACATTCGTAATTATGAGAAAGAAACTGGAAACCTTGTTCCACGACGGGGGAACGTACACGACATAGGACCGACATTAACTCATAAAAGAATTACATGGGTATCTCCTTGACTGCCGTTAGTGTCCTCCAATCGACTAGTTTTGAAGGATTTATGTATTCATTGGTGCTTCGCAAGAAATCCCGCGGAACTATTTTATATTAACAGAGTTACGACGGTGTCACGACAGCGAGGGAGATACCCCTAAAGAATTATTTGTATCAAACACTTAAAAGAAGGTAAAACGGTTGAAGAAACTGCTCGCGAAACAAACCATTCCCCAGAAGCTGTTGTTCGCTATACTAGCGATTTTCGACGTATTCAATTATGCTTAAAAGAAGGATTTGATTTGTGTAAAATAAGCCAAACTACCGGATTATCTCATTCACTCATTGAACAATATGTTGACTTAATAGAAGATAAAGATAAGGTTATCAGAAATGATGCAGAGTTGCCCTTCTAAATACCAATCAAATCGAATGGTTAGCGGAAATAGCACCTACAGGAAATACGCCCGTATTTACGTTCGATATTGGCTGATCCTCCAAGAGATTGGTCAGTAACCAGGAAGCTTGAATATTTTCAATGGGCCTCCGATGTAATCGTTGGTTTAAAGGGAACTAATGCTGAGCTGGATCATGAAGTTGAGTCAATCCTTAAGGCTGGATTCCAAAAATTGAAGAATGCAGAACAAGCATAAGAACAGTATGTTTAATCAACGTTTGAGGTTATCCAAATGGTTAAGGACTTCGATCATGGACTGGGGACGGTCCTCGGGGTTCTTGGCAAGACAGTGGTTAACAATTAAGTTATTCCACCCCTGGGGGACATCATTCCGGAATTCGTTAAAAGGTACTGGAGATTCATTGAGGTGTTTCTGCATTAAATGCGTAACATTATCGGCCGAAAAGGGGGCCTGTCCGGTAATTAAGTGGTATAATGTTGCACCATATGAATAGATATCGGTAACAGGGGTAACTTGTCTTCCATCGAACTGTTCGGGGGCCATATAAATAGGTGTGCCAATCGCGTACCCATGCTGCGTAAGGCGGGTTTCTCCGATTTTTATGGCAACCCCGAAATCGCTTAATTTAACGGTTCTATCATTACAGAGGTAGATATTTTTCAGCTTAATATCTCTGTGTATAATTCCGATATCGTGTACTTGTTTGAGAGCTCTCCCCACTCCGTATGCGACGTTATGAATTGTCTTAATGTCGAGAGAAACTAATCGGTCAAGAACAATCTCCAAATTGTCACCATCTACATATTCAATTATGCAGTAAGGACAACTTTCAACCTCCCCACTTTCGAAGGTTCGGCAAATATTTGGATGGTTCATACTTTTCATAATCTCAATTTCCCGGTAAAAGCGATTTATCACCTCGGGAAATTCCAGAATTTGTCTCAATAGTCTTTTTAGCACATAGCGTTCACCAGTACGTTCATCTATTACAGTGTAGACCATCGTGGATGCACTCCAGGATAACATATTTTCGATGCGATAATGATCGATCTTTTCTATCCCTTCGAGTGGATTTTTTTCCTTAAAATTCGCGGCTTCAATACTTGAAAGGCTATTATTACTGGCCGAATTAAAATGCATCGAATGCCGCTGTAATAGTATAGTTATCCGCGCAATAAGTTCTTCGGGGACAATGGGTTTTGACAGAAAGTCATCCGCTCCAACCTCAACACCTCTAGCAACGTATTCAGGAATATCAAATCCCGTGATAATTAAAACAGGTATGGAGCGACCGTACCTTTTTTTTATTTGGTCGCACACCTCAAATCCACTAATGTCAGGCAAAAACACGTCAAGAATAATCAAGTCTATTGATTGCGTTGGTTTGACAACCTGAACGCCTGAGCTTGGAACGGGAATACCAAGAAAGCTTAGCGCTTGCTCACCAGAATGTGCGATAGGAAGGTTTTTAAAGCCATGCCGTTTAAGGGATATCTTAATTACCTTGGCGACAGATTCATCATCGTCAACAATTAGTACTGTCTTGTCTATTGGGATTGTCACAATTTTATGTACTATAAAACAAACATATTTAGGGTGTTAATCTTAGTTGCAGCCCGGTACAGGGTGGGGAAACCAATTCCCGGTTAATTATAGATAATAGGAGGCTTTTCCTTCCAAGACGAAACAATGCTGGCATAAAATGAGACTCCGATGATATATCATGGATAACAATAATAATCTAACAAAGTAGAATTAAACTCCAAGTAAAATGATAAATACTTCTTTCCTTTCATCAAAAATATGATAAGATTCTGCTTTATTTTTAAGAGGGTGTTTTAAAATAGTTTGATATTATTTCCTTAATAATTCGTGAGGAATCTACAACAACAACGAATCTCACCCAATTTCAGCAAGTTATATCTAAATCCGACCTCACCGCACCGT
>CAWUPZ010000005.1:0-18650 GCA_963924555.1 Crambe crambe
TCTATTGACTCGTAACAGTGTTCTTAAAATAGCTTCTTCTGTAAATGTCTCTGACTATCCATGCATTCATTTTTCTATTGTATATAGTTGTTGTCAAGTGTACGTGTGCTGGTTTTCCTAAGCATGAATGTTGTTCCCATCACTTCTTCACGGTCTCTCGTATTCATCTCTTTGGTCCATATACCTCTCCCAGTGTTCCTCTACTATGGCGTGAACATTCACGACGATCTCTCTTTTCCGCAACTTGTACCATTTTGCCGTCCACAGGAAAACCGCGAACACAGACATCAATAGCACCAGCTTGGTCAAGAAATAGTAGAAGCCACAGCATGGCAAAACATGGGGCAGGTGCTTAAAGATGAGGGGAAGAAGTATGCCAAGACTTGATCCCATACCCCTGACTACATACCACAAACCTATGATAAGTCCCTTCATTTTTGCCGGAGTTTGAGCAATTAGGAACTCAAGAAAAGACATTTCCAAAATACATACACCCACTCCGTTTAAAATCAGTGGAATCCACACCCATCCACTGCTTAACGGGAGTTCGTAACGGTTTAAATTTTGAAACATGCACTCTACAGTTGCATCCGTCGCGTGGACAATAGCGTCAATTGCAAGACAGGATATGACGCTGAGAATCAAAATTAAAGTAGCAGCCCAATTCCAGTTCTTTGCAACATTGTGGGAATGCTGTTGTAGAACAGTGGGTACAGGATGAGTTGGTATATTGGGGGCACTAGAATTGTCATTGTGCAATACAGTGAGATGTGATGGAGAACGATGTCATGGCTTGTTTCTATGTGTAATCCAAGCAATTCCAAGGAATAGACAGATACATCGTATGCCAGTACGCAAATAAAAAGAGGAATCAATTTCAGAACTGTCTTGACATCTTCCACTTCCTCTTCAGTGAATGGACCACCAAACTTATCTTTCCCATAATCTAATCTTGAAGGGTGTTCTTCATCGAAGTAAGTGAGTGCACTGCGTTTTCGCGGGTATCTTGTCTTTCTAGCATAGTTAACAATGGAGAACAAACTCATTAAGGTGTTAGCTATCAGTGGTGTAGTTGTCGGCCATTTTTTGAAACAAAGATAAGTGAGAAATAAGGCAAGTAAGCAAACAATGGAATAGATAAGAACAATGTTGGACAGTTCCGATTCAAGAAGATTCATGTTTAGAAGGATTCTCTGTACAAAAAGACCAAGACTCATAGCCCAATACTGCCAGTGGATGAGAGCACTCAGCTCCTCACCAGAAGCTCCTATTTCTATCATCTGATCAGTGGCAAACTGAATGATGTTGGCAAAGAAGCATGAATAGGCAAAAACTAATGGAGGATATGAAAGAATTTTCATCACTTCTTTAATGTTGTCATGTAATGGAGTATGTGACATTGCTGTAACCACGGCATTGTATACAGTACTAAGTATGCTTATGTACATACCAGCAAGTATGACTCCGTACCTTCCAAATCAGGTATCTGTAATCCATCCAGCAATGGGGAAGAACAAGTATGGGCAACCCTCGACTGTGAACTCAATTATTCTAGATTTAACACTTTGGTTTGGTGAGAGTTTCATAGCAATTTTGAAGAAGATGGATGCCATGGCTGTCCAGAAAAGAACGAGGATTGCCCCTTTAGATCGGATTTTTTGTAGGCGGTAACGGCAACAGCGTTGGTTGTTGGGATGATGCCCCTTCTTTTGTGATGTAAGATTCAAGACTTCCATGATTTCACTAAAGTAGAAAGGACACAAACTTATTGCTGCAATATACGCTTCTAAAATGTTTGGAGTTGGTCCTCCAAAGTGAGCTGTACCGTATTCTCTCTAAAAATTCGTCACCCAAAGTGTCCAGAAAAATTGGTCGTTTGGTGGCAATTAGAATTGGAATACGCAAAATGGCCAAGGGTGACGAATATTTGGGTTATGCTGACGAAACTTTAGAGAGGATGGCGAAACTTTGGAGCGCTATTGTTAGGGGCGTTATTCGATAAAATAGCAGCTTTTAACTCACCGTTCGAACCGCAGGTCGAGGCTATAACGTATACAAAAACTCCTGGACGCCGACAATCGGCAGTGAGTTCGTCTGTCGCCAAGAACGTGCCAATGTACGTGATAGGCATGCAGTAGCTGTGTATGGAGACGGAGTCATGCAGTAGCTGTGATAGGCATGCAGTAGCTGTCTATGGAGACGTAGACGGCCGCGCGTACTTGCACGACAGCGTATAGAGGCGGCGCACTAACGGAGACGGTGTACTTGCACGACGGCGTACTAACGGATAGACAAGAAGGAGCATTGTGACGAAATATTGGAATACAAATCCTGTCTGGCGAATTATTAGAGTAATGTGACCAATATTAGAAAACCGAAAATTCGCCAGCAATGAGAATATGTTTGGACTAGTTTCTTGCAAGTGACGAACTTTATTTAGTACGACGAATTTTTAGAGAGAATACGGTATTTCCCCTACTGATGTCAAGTAAACTTGGCAAGCTCAAAATAAATCGGAACTTGTGTAAATTCGTTTACCATGCATTAGCAAATGAAGTATTTTCCACCAGGATGCAGCACATATATATGCAGAAACTCAGTCTATTCACAATGTAGCTAACTTTTATTTAAAGAAAGAATATACAATTTATTCAAACTCTACTACAACAATCAAAAGAGCTATTCAACCTCAAGTAAGCCTGTTTTGGTAAGTACAACTATTGTTTCCATCAATTCCCTACTGCATGTCTGTTAATTTGGTCCGTGCACTTCTTCCAGTGCTTTTCAGAAATGGCATTCACAATGATTTCTTTGCTGCAACTTCTACTGTTTTGCTACTTTCATATGGCTCATTTTTCCTTCCTGGAAAGCTATTTTGAGAGTCACAAACAATGGATAAGATCACATTAATGCCTGTTCCAATGGCGGATTATATTGAATGTAAGCTGATTTACAATGCAACGATACTACATTCAGTTTAAGATGATATTTTCGCACCAATTAATCTAACATCCTGCGTAGTACAGAATAAACATGCGTTTTTCTGTTCAAAGCATGCAGCCTTTCTCAGAAAACTACTGACCTCGTAATCCTTGACGAAGATTGACTCAGTCTTGTAATTCTTTAGCAGAGTTCAATTGCTCTCTCTCTGGAATACGAAGGCACACAAACACTTAACTAACACAAGTTATAACACAACGGCAACAATCCAATGCAAGCTAATCACTACACGTTGCTGACAATGCAACATGACTCAACAAAGAGCAAAATAAGACTGAATGTTCTATATAAACAAATGAATGTGGTGCTAGTCTAGCTAGCTGATATAATAGCAATAATGTTTTTAAAGTATATAGTGCTCAGGCGTGAAAAGTTAGTTTATTAATAAAATAATGTATTGAAAATGGTTTATAGCTATGTCTCTGAAAACCCATGCATTCATTAGAGTAAGATGATGCGCACTTCTACACTTGTACTCATTGCCAAGTGCGCCTGTTTCTTTATGCATAAATGCTATCGCTATCCCTTCCCCACTGTTTCTCGTACTCATCTCTTTGGTCCATATACCTCTCCCAGTGTTCCTCTGCTATGGCGTGAACATTCACGACAATCTCTCTTTGCCGCAACTTGTACCACTTTGCCGCAATCAGGAAAACGATGAACACAAATATCAATAGCACCAAATTAGTCAAGAAATAGTAGAAGCCACAGCTTGGCAAAACATGTGGCAAATGTTTGAAGATGAAGGGAAGAAGTAATCCAAGACTTGTTCCCATACCCCTGACTACATACCACAAACCTATGATAAGTCCCTTCGTTTTTGCCGGAGTTTGAGCAATTAGAAACTCCAGAAAAGACATCTCCAGAATGCATACACCCATCCCGTTCAAAATCAGTGGAATCCACACCCATCCACTACTTAACTTGAGTTTAGAATGGTATAAATTTTCAAACATACACTCCACAGTAGTATCCATTGCGTGGCCCATAGCGTCGATTGCAAGGCAGGATATGACACTGAGAATCAGAAGTAGCAGCCCAATTCCAGTTCTTTGCAACATTGTCGGAATGCTGTTGTAGAACAGTGGGTACAGGATGAGTTGGTATATTGGGGGTACTAGAATTGTCATTGTGTAAGACATTGAGATGTGATTGAGAATGATGTCATGGCTTGTTTGTATGTGTGATTGAAAGAAGACCATGGAATAAACAGCTATACCATATGCGAACACAGACAAATAGAGGAATCAGTCTCAACACTGTCTTGACATCTTCCACTTCTTCTTCAGTGAATGGACCACCAAATTTGTTTTTGCCATAGTCTATTCTTGAAGGATGTTCTTCATCGAAGTAAGTGAGTGCACTGCGTTTTCGTGGGTACTTTGTCTTCCTGGCATAGTTCAGAATGGAATGAATATTTCTTAAAGTATTAGCTATCAGTGGTGTAGTTATCAGCCAATTTTTGAAGCAAAGATAACTGAAAAATAAAGCCAATAGGCACATAAGGGAATAGATAAGAGTAATGTTATACTGTTCCAAGTTGAAGACGTTCAAATTTGGAAGTATTGATTGCATAAAAAGACCAAGACTCATAGCCCAATACTGCCAGTGGATGAGAGCACTCAGCTCCTCACCAGAAGCTCCTATTTCTATCATCTGATCAGTGGCAAACTGAATGATGTTGGCAAAGAAGCATGAGTAGGCAAAAACTAGCGGGGGATATGAAAGAATTTTCATCACCTCTTTGATGTTATCTTGTAATAGTGAAGTATGTGACACTGCTGTAACCACGGCATGGTATATAGTACTAACTAGGCTCATGTACACACCAGCAAGTATCACTCTGTACCTTCCAAACTAGGTATCAGCAATCCATCCAGCAATGGGAAAGAACAAGAATGGAGAACCCTCGACTGTGAATCCAATTATTACAGAATGAATGGTTTGCATTGTTGGGAGATACATTGTCATTCTGAAGAAGATGGATGACATGGCTGTCCAGAAAATGATGAGCACTGCCCCTTTGGATAGAATTTTTTGCCTGCGGTAACGGCAACAGTGTTGGCTGCTTGATTGATGCAGGTCCTCCATTTTAACACTCACTTTGAAAGGAAGCAAGATGATCGCTGCAATATGCGCTCTGAAGAAACCTTGGATTTGGTCTCCCAAAATGAGCCGTATGTCCAACTGATGTCAAGGAAATATAGCAACTCAAACTAAATAAGGACTTGTGTCTCTACAATGATTTATGTACTAAACTCATGAAAATGTGCCATGCTCATATGGAACTAATTTTGTATTCAAACAAGGTACAACTTATCCAAACTTTGCTGTTACTGGTTTTAGTTTCAAACGAAACTAAAAGGCTCTTTTACTACAACAATCATAAGGGCTATGTACACGAAAGAACGCAGCTCCTTACAATGCCAACTCCTTACTGGCTGTGGATGGCCATGGTGTTCATACCTTGTGGCTATGGAACCACAGCCAACAACCAGCAAACAAACAACCCCAAAGATGGAAATATTCCTTCTCTGGGATCCCAACCTGAGTCCATCATTGCCTTCCAGGACTATATGCTTTACCACTGTCACCACTTGGCAAGCTGCTTAAATGACCAGGACTGTGAGTTGAGGTTAACCAGTGAGGCTTGTGTGTCTCACAGCGGTGAGGACAGCTCGTCTGTTTAGTGCACACCAATAAACTGTGTACTTGCTCTCATGATGCTAATGTCAGAGAGAGCATGTCAAATTGCTTTTCTGTTCTACTCACCGCTGAGCACTTATGGATTTTGGTTGCTGGTTGCACGGGAGTAGCATCAGATCCATGTAGGACCTGGGGCTGTAGGAAATACTTGTTAGTATACACGAATAATACATCCCCTTACAACATCAAACTCCCTATTGGCTGTGGAGAGTATACATAGTTTGTGGCTATAGAGCCACAGCCAATTCAACCAGTGAACAATCAGTCCTAAAGATAGAAGAAAGCCTTCTCTGGGATCCCGACCCCAGTCCATCATCGCCTTCCAGGAGTTACGCTTTACCAGTGTTGCCACTTGGTAAACTGTCTAAAAGGCTAGGACCTCCAGTTGAGGTCAACCAGCTTAAATCAATTAAGCCTGTACTTTTGTAAGCACAACTAACGTTCCCATCAATTCCCTACTGTCTCTCATGCTTCTCTCTTTGATCCATGCACTTCTTCTAGTGCTTTTCAGCAATGGCATTCACAATAATTCCTTTGTAACAACTTCTACGGTCTTGCTGCTCTCAAATGGTTCCTGTTCTCTTCCTAAAAAGCTCTTTTGAGAGTCACCAACAATGGAAAAGATCACATTAATGCCTGTTCCAATGGTGGACTTGATTGAATGTAAGCTCTTTTACAATGCAATGATACTACATCCATTTTAATATCATATCTTTGCACCAATCAATTTAACATCCTGGGTAGTACAGAATAAACATACGTTTTTCTGTTCAAAGCAAGCAACCGTTTTCAGAAAACTACTGACCTCGTAATCCTTGATGAAGATTGATTCAGTTTTGTAATATTTAGCAGAGTTCAATTGCTCTCTCTCTCTCTCTCTCTCTCAAATACGAATGCACACCAACGTCTAACACAAGTTATAACACAACAGCAACAATCCAATGCAAGCTAATCACTACATGTTGCTGACAATACAACATGATTCAACAAAGAGCAAAATAAGTCTGAAAGATCTACACAAACAGTGAATGTGGTGCCAGTCTAGATGATATAATAGTATTAATGCTTTTAATGTAGTGCAGGCTTGAAAAGTTAGTCTATTAATATAACAGTGTATTGAAAATAGCCTATAGCTATGTGTTTGAAAACCCATGCATTCACTAGAGCAAGATGATGTGAACTTCTACACCTGCAATTATTGCCAAGTGCTCCTGTTTTTCTTTATGTATAAATGCTATTGCTATCCCTTTCCCACTGTTTCTCGTACTCATCTCTTTGGTCCATATACCTCTCCCAGTGTTCCTCCGCTATGGCGTGAACATTCACGACGATCTCTCTTTGCCGCAACTTGTACCATTTTGCTGCCCTCAAAAAAACAGCGAACACAGATATCAACAGCACCAAATTAGTCAATAAATAGTAGAAACCGCAACTTGGCAAAACATGTGGCAGCTGCTTAAAGATAAAGGGAAGAAGTAGTCCAAGACTTGTCCCCATACCCCTGACTACGTACCACAAACCTATGATAAGTCCCTTCATTTTTGCCGGAGTTTGAGCAATTAGAAACTCCAGAAAAGACATCTCCAGAATGCATACACCCATTCCGTTCAAAATCAATGGAATCCACACCCATCCACTGCTTAACTGGAGTTTAGAATTGATTGAATTTTCAAACATACACACCCAGTAGTATCCATTGCGTGGCCCGCAGCATCGATTGCAAGCCAGGATATGACGCTGAGAATCAGAAGTAGCAGCCCAATTCCAGTTCTTTGCAACATTGTTGGAATGCTGTTGTAGAACAGTGGATACAGGATGAGTTGGTATATTGGGGATACTAGCATTGTCATTGTGTAATACGGTGAGATGTGATGGAGAATGAAGTCATAGCTTGTTTCTATATGTGACTGAAAGAAGAACATGGAATGAACAGATATACCATATGCCAACACACAGACAAACAGAGGAATCAGTCTCAACACTGTCTTGACATCTTCCACCTCTTCTTCAGTGAATGGGCCACCAAATTTGTCTTTGCCATAGTCTATTCTTGAAGGGTGTTCTTCATCGAAGTAAGTGAGTGCGCTGCGTTTTCGTGGGTATTTCGTCTTCCTGGCATAGTTCAGAATGGAGTACATACTCCTTAATACGTTTGCTTTCAGTGGTGTAGTTATCAGCCTATTTTTGAGGCAAAGATAACTTAGAAATAAAGAAAGTAAGCAAACAAGCGAAAATATAAGAACAATGTTGGACTGTTCCAAATCAAGAAAATTTACGTTTACAAGTATGTATTGTACAAAAAGACCAAGACTCATAGCCCAATACTGCCAGTGGATGAGAGCACTCAGCTCCTCACCAGAAGCTCCTATTTCTATCATCTGATCAGTGGCAAACTGAATGATGTTGGCAAAGAAGCATGAGTAGGCAAAAACTAGCGGAGGATACGAAAGATTTTCCATCACTTCTTTAACGTTGTCGTGTAATGGAGTATGTGACACTGCTGTAACCACGGCATTGTATACAGCGCTAACTAGGCTCATGTACATACCAGCAAGTATGACTCTGTACCTTCCAAACCAGGTATCCGCAATCCATCCAGCAATGGGGAAGAACAAGAATGGACAACCCTCAACTGTGAACTGAATCAATGCAGATTTAATGGTTGGTATTACTGGGAGATACATGGTCATTTTGAAGAAGATGGATGCCATGGCTGTCCAGAAAATAATGAGGATTGCCCCCTTGGATTGGATTTTTTGCCAGCGGTAACGGCAAAAGTGTTGTCTGTTTGATTGATGACCCTTTTGATGTGATGGACGATGCAGGTCCTCCATTTTATCACTCACTTTAAAAGGAAACAAGATTATTGCCGCAATATACGCTCTGAAGAACCTTTAGATTTGGTCTTCCATGGTGAGCTGTATATGTCCTACTGATGTCAAGGAAATATAACAACCTAGAATAAATAAGGACTCATGTCTCCACAGTGATTTATGTCAACTCACGTATGAATGCAGGAGCTCATTTAAATGACAATGCAACTAACTTTGTACTCAAAGCAAGTACAATTTATCCAAACTTTGCTGTTACTGGTTTCAGTTTCCAGCAAAGCTTCAAACAAAGCTTCAAGGTACTTTTACTACAACAATCATAAGGGCTATATACATGAAAGAACGCAGCCCCTTACAACACCAACACCCTACTGGCTGTGGATGGTCATGGTGTATCCACCATGGTTTCATAGCCACAATATATATATACTTTGTGGCTATAGAATCACAGCCAGCAACCAGCAAACAAACAACCCTAAAGATGGAAAAATTCCTTCTCTGAGATCCCAACCTGAGTCAATCATTGCCTTTACCACTGTCACCACTTGGCAAGCTGCCTAAAAGACAAGGACCTTGAGTTGAGGTCAACCAGTGAGGCTTGTGTGTCTCATAGCGGTGAGGACAGCTCGTCTGTTTAGTGCACACAGATAAACTGGGTACTTGCTCTCATGATGTTAATGTCAGAGTGTGTCAAATTGTTTTTCTGTTCTACTCACTGCTGAGCACTGATGGATATAGGGTTGATTGCTGGTTGCGTGGGAGTAGCGTCAGATCAATGTAGGACCTGGGGCTGTAGGAAATACTTGTTAGTACTAGGGAAAAAAAGTTTCTGTAAAACTTGATTTCAAGTAGGGATGGAGCTGAAAAAAGTACAGAAACAAGCCAGAGATGAAAGAACGCAAGAAGACTACCCTACATCTGCAGAAATACACACCAGATGTAGGGTAGTCTTCTTGCATTCTTTCATCTCTGGCTTGTTTCTGTACTTTTTTCGGCTCCATCCCTACTTGAAATCAAGTTTTACAGAAACTTTTTTTCCTTAGTTTCTGTTCTTTTTTCGGGGGTTTCTAAACCAACTTCTAATTAGAAGACGAACGCGTTATCGAGCTGGAGACGAACCCGTTTCGCGCTGGAGACGAACGCGTTGAAAACGCGCGTTCGAACTTAAGCCACACACACACACACAGCTAGCTACCAGCGACTTCCATACAGACCTTAGGCCGAGATGGTTGCTACCCACAACTTACTCACCTCCGAAAACGGCAGTACCACGCTCTCGTACTCACCTCCGAGTATACGCTACATCCACAAGTTATACATACGCAATAGCATTCTCCGCTAGATTAAACGGTCTTCAAGTAGACCAAGTTGATAGAGAAAAGGATAAACGAACTTCTACTTACACACAGTTAGTTCTTAGCAAACTCGTCGCTGCCTGTAACCTCGCCTGCATGTAATGCACGCGTTCAGTTGTCTAGGTGTGGCCTGACCATACGTGCCATGCCCCCACAATCATTGCGTGAAAAGCTAAGAAGCGTACGAAAGAGAACGCGAAGCGTGTTTGAGACAGTTTTTAGGCCATAACTCGCCAGTCGTAGCTCGTATACAGCTCAAAACATGTAGGAATAATTTCCATGAACAGAGCAATCGTTTGGTATGTTTAATATTTGCACACAATGTATAGTTTTTGAGTTATGCTTGATGAAAGAAGAAAGAAGAAAGAAGAAGGAAGAAGAAGAAGAAGAAAGAAGAAGAAAGAGATGAACAAAATCGAAATTTTCATGTTTGGTTTTCTCGACTTTGCTAAATGTTAGCGGAGTTTTTAGGGTAGATTTAGCAATAGAATAGCAAAGTGATGCAGTCTGTAAGCTTTTTTCACTCCTCTGGTTCGTTTTTTTTGGGAGTTGCTCCTATACCTTATGTACAGGCGGCCATTTTGAACCTGGGCCATCCCTAACTAAGAAGTACTACCGTACTTCTTGATACACAAAATAATGCAGTCCCTTACAACATCAAACTCCTATTGGCTCTGGAGAGTGTACATAGTTTGTGGCTATAGAGCCACAGCCAACAACCAGTGAACAATCAGTCCTAAGGATAGAAAAATGCCTTCTCTGGGATCCCGACCCGAATCCATCATCGCCTTCCAGGACTTACGCTTTACCAGTGTTGCCAATTGGTAAGCTGCCTAAAAGGCTAGGACCTCGAGTCGAGGTCAACAAGCTTAAATCAAGCCTTTGTTTTTGTAAGCACAATTATTAATGTTTCCATCAATTCCCTACTGTCTCTCATGCTTCTATCTTTGATTCATGCCCTTCTTCTAGTGCTTTTCAGCAATGGCATCAAAATAATTTCTTTCTCTCGTGTTTCTCTCTTTGCTCCATGCACTTCTTCCAGTGTTTTTCAGCAATGGAATTCACAATGATTGCTTTGTTGCAACTTCTACCATTTTGCTGCTCTCAAACGGTTCATGGTTTCTTCCTGAGAAGCTCTTTTGAGAGTCACAAACAATGAAAAAGATCACATTAATTCCTGTACATGTTCCATGGCAGGATTGATTAAACATAAGTCCATTTCCAATGCAACGATACTACATCCAGTTCAATATGATACTTTCCAATCAATCAATACTGTGTAATATAGATTACCCTTACTTTATTGACTGTTCAAAGCATGCAACCAATTACAGAGTACTTCTAATGTCGTAATCCTTCACAAAGATTGACTCAGCTTTATGATTATGTAACAGAGTTCAACTACTCTCTCTTTCTCAAACACGAATACACACAAACACCTAGCTATCTCACACAATTTATATATAACACAACGACAACAATTCAATACAACTGATCACTACATTACTGACAATACTACATGACTCCAGATCAAGCAAAATAAGAATAAATGACGCATAAAATCAACTGCAGCCAATTTGGATTGTATAAAAACAATAATGTTTATAGTTTAGGGCTCAGGCTTGAAAAATTGGTCTTTTGACATGTAACAGTGTATTCAAAATAGCCTCTTGTGTGTACATCTCTGTCTATCCATTCATTCATTAGTCTATTGTAATCATTGTCAAGTGTACGTGTGTCTTTCCTAAGCATAAATGTGGTTACCATCACTTCCCCACTGTCACTCATACTCATCTCTTTGGTCCATATACCTCTCCCAGTGTTCCTCCGCTATGGCGTGAACATTCACGACGATCTCTCTTTGCCGCAACTTGTACCATCTTGCCGCCATCAGGAAAACAGCGAACACAAATATCAACAGCACCAAATTAGTCAAAAAATAGTAGAAACCACAACTTGGCAAAACATGTGGCAGCTGCTTAAAAATAAAGGGAAGAAGTAGTCCAAGACTTGTTCCCATACCCCTGACTGCATACCACAAACCTATGATAAGTCCCTTCATTTTTGCCAGAGTTTGAGCAATTAGAAACTCCAGAAAAGACATCTCCAGAATGCATACACCCATCCCATTCAAAATCAATGGAATCCACACCCATCCACTGCTTAACTGGAGTTTAGAATTGTTTGAATTTTCAAACATACACTCCACAGTAGTATCCATTGCATGGCCCGTAGCATCGATTGCAAGGCAGGATATGACGCTGAGAATCAGAGGTAACAGCCCAATTCCAGTTCTTTGCAACATTGTTGGAATGCTGTTGTAGAACAGTGGGTACAGGATGAGTTGGTATATTGGGGGTACTAGTATTGTCATTGTGCAATACAGCGAGATGTGATTGAGAATGATGTCATGGCTTGTTTGCATGTGTGATTGAAAGAAGATCGTGGAATGAACAGATATACCATATGCCAACACACAGACAAACAGAGGAATCAGTCTCAATATTGTCTTGACATCTTCCACTTCTTCTTCAGTGAATGGACCACCAAATGTGTCTTTTCCATTGTCTAATCTTGAAGGGTGTTCTTCATCGAAGTAAGTGAGTGTGCTGCGTTTTCGTGGGTACTTTGTCTTCCTGGCATAGTTCAGAACGGAGAACATGCTCCTTAAAGTGTTAGCTATCAATGGTGTAGTTGTCAGCCATTTTTTGAAGCACAAATAACTGAGAAATAAGGCAAGTAAGCAAACAAGAGAAAAGATAAGAACAATGTTGGACTGTTCCAAATCAAGAAGATTCATGCTTAGAGGTATTTTCTGCACAAAAAGACCAAGACTCATAGCCCAATACTGCCAGTGGATGAGAGCACTCAGCTCCTCACCAGAAGCTCCTATTTCTATCATCTGATCAGTGGCAAACTGAATGATGTTGGCAAAGAAGCATGAATAGGCAAAAACTAGTGGAGGATTTAAAAGAATTTTCATCACTTCTTTAACATTGTCGTGTAGTGAAGTAGATGATATTGCTGTAACCACGGCAATGTATACAGTACTAACTAGACTCATGTACATACCAGCAAGTATGACTCTGTACCTTCCAAACCAGGTATCAGCAATCCATCCAGCAATGGGGAAGAACAAGTATAGGCAACCCTCGGCGGTGAACGAAATTATTGTAGATTCAGTAGTTGGGAATGGCGGGAGAAACATAGTCATTTTGAAGAAGATGGATGACATGGCTGTCCAGAAAAGGATGAGGATTGCTCCTTTGGACCGAACTCTTTGTTGGCGATAATGGCAACAGCATCGGTTGTTTGAATGACGACACTTTTGCTGTGATGTACGGTGCGTGACCTCCATAAAATCACTCATTGAAAAGGACATAAAATTATTCCTGCAGTATACGGTTCGAAAGATCTTTGGAGTTGGCCTTTCAAAGTGAGCTCTATGTCCTATTGAAGTCAACGAAATGAAGCAATGGCAGTATGATGATTTTTATAAATTCACGTGCCATATACACCAGCAAATGAACCATACTCGTGTGTCTAATAACTTATATATGAAGAAGCTCGGTCTATTCACAATTAGCCCTAATTTGCATTCGAAACAGGCACAATTTATTCAAAACTAACTCTTGTTATCGGTTTCACTATTCAACAAAACTTCCAACTATGATAAAACAACATATACTTCTACTACAACTGTCATAAGGGCTAGTCAACAAGCCTGTGTTTTCGTATGCACAACTGTTGTTTCCATCAATACCCTACCGTCTTTCATACTTCTCGCTTTGGCCCATGCACTTCAGGAAGCCAGTGCGTTTTCAGCAATGGCATTCACGCGTGTTTACAGTAATTTCTTTGCCTCAACTTTTACCGTTTTCCTATTTTCGCACGGTTCTTTTTTGCTTTCTGAAAAGCTCTTTTGAGAGTCGAAAAGCTGTTTTGAGAGTCGCAAACAACAGAAAGGATCACAATAGAAATGCTCGTTCCGAGTGAGGAAATTCGAATTGATTAGCTCAATTAGGCCTTCGTAGCGTGACGTTATTTCATCCGGTTCGTTGCGATAATTTCCTATTAAAAGACGTCACATCCTGGGTAGTACGGAATACTACCCAGGACACGTCAGGGTTAGAGAATTTTAGCTTGACGTTTGCGGCGTTAACGGCTAACGTCTGACGTGTAAATTATCACGTGATCTCACGTTTCCCGTTGCGTTGACGTGAAAACTACACGTTTCAAACGTCTGGATCGTGTCCTCACGTACGAGTTTGAGAAGCGTGTATCTTTTGTCTTCTGGTTTGATTTCACGTTTGGTAAGTGAAATCATGTAGTAAAATATTATAGCTTTATTGTTTAGTAGGGCAAACGTGAGTTCATGACTTTCATGCACGTAATTCCGGTATAATTTCACTTTTGATAATCCATTGAACATTCTACAATAGAGCCCTTTCGTCATCAAACCGAAGAACTCGACTCATATTTATATACAGGACTAAGGTGACTTAAGCAATTCGCTAATTTATTACATTCGAGTCGGGCGGTCCCCACCATTATTTCTTCAATGTATTTTGCAAGTGGTATTATTTACATAAATGGCAAACGTTTTGAGCCGTAGGCCTTCATCAGAGCCAGGATGTGAATGCATGTCAATTGTGTGTTAATCAAACTTTAAAATATATTAAAGATGACCTTTGGACTCACTCCAAGAACAGTTCGAAACGAACACAATATGCACAGTTTATATCATTTTTTTCATGTTAAAATTGCGGAAATTGTGATCACTCTCTTTTTCCATGCATTAGCTTAATAGCTAATAAACGTTTTGCTTGCCCATACAAATTGTTAATTTCCACTGCTCCAAAATAATAATGAAGCATATGGAAATTGTGGTATCCATAGTTGACACTATTGCGTCACATAGATATGTTTGCTGTCTTCCATTTCAGTGGGTTTTGTACAAGTGAAATGCCTTCTTTCAGGTGGCCTTATGTTGCACATGATGTTGCTCTGGCAACAGAAGTGGCATCTGTCAGACCCACGAATGCAACTGAATGGGATCAAATTGCTAACACACTAAGTGCTGCCTTCTCCACTACTCAAAGGGAAGTTGAGATCAAAGGAAGGGGATGCCGAGAACGGATGGACCTTCTTATTCGGAATTATAAAGTGGAAGATGCAAGAGCACTTAAAAGGTTAGATTACGGCAGTATTTGCCAGCCTCGGTGCATGCGTTTCCCAATATGCTTGTAAATGTGTTTTTGTGTGTTTGTATGTATTTGTGCTTGTTTACTTCTCTGCATAATATAATGCACAGATCTGGAACAGAAGAGGAATATACAGCATTGCAACAGTTATTAGAGGATATTATCATGTATACTAAAGACATTGCAGCTGCAAAAGGTGTACAAAGAGGAATAAGTAAGAAGAAAGATGAAGAAGACAAAAAGAAGGGAGAGGAAATGAGAAAAGCAGCGATGGAAGGACAAACAAGTACTAATATTTCTGGTTTTTTATTTAAAATACTGTGCAATACTTTTGCCAAAATAGCTTTTATGTTTTGTGATCAATTTGAAAGGGAAAAAGTGTTTGAATTCCTCGAGTTCAATATCGTCCACATTGGACGTTGATGATTATGACGATATAGAGGAGCTAGACAAGGAAGAAATTGGCCTATGCAACCCTAAGTGTATGTTTCAGGCAAACTAAGTGCCTCAGCAAGACGAAACATATCATCTTTGGAAAACCTAGAAGGTTAGGTATTACATATGTCTCATATCACAAAATGCGATAAATGCAAAGTTTACTAATGAACACATACAAAAATCACTGTGCTTAAAATACCCGAAGAGGAGTCCGAACTATCTTTGTATGTCAGTACGTTTAGGGTCGCCTTAAAAACACGCCTACACATTTAAAATTTTTTACACAAGTATCGCATTAGCATAAACTTGCACATGTATACTGGTGGATTTCCAAACAGAATGATGTAAGAACTTGTTAGTAAAATTATAAACCTTCTTTCAGCTTCCATGTTTCCACGTTAGAGTCTCACGTTAACGTCTAGCTAAATTCAATTTTTTGTTTCGCGTTCACGTTCAAACGCGTGACGTCATATTCGTCACTAGCCGTTTGACGTTTGACGTTTAAACGCCAAGCTAAAACTCTCTAATGATTCTCGTATTACCGGAAAACACCTTGGTGTGATTAAAGTTATTAACTGTATTGTAATTTAGCAATTTTCAAAACAGAGAACTTAGCTCTCGATTTAGCTGCAACTTAATTTAGTAATTTTGCTTAGTATACCAAAATATATGAATAATTCACACAATAATACATGTAGTACTTCAAACTTGTAATGTCTCAGAGTGATGAGCGAGTCAGAGCTAGGGTAGAAATATACAATTTATTATTGTCATTAACTTCTGTGTGTAAAATAATTTTTCGATAACATCCTTTTTAATTAAACGAATTCAGTGACCGCGAGTAAATTTTAGCCTCATGGTAGCCCTTGGAACGATGACTGTATACCTTGGTCGCACGGTTCATTTTTTGCTTTCTGAAAAGCTCTTTCGAGAGTCCCAAACAACAGAAAAGATTGTATGATAAATGCTCGTTCCGAATGAGGAAATTCGAACTGATTAGCTCTATTAGGACTTCGTATCGTGACGTTATTTCATCCGGTTCGTGGCGATGATTTCCTATTAAATGACGTCACATCCTAGGTAGTACGGAATACTACCCAGGACACGTCAGGGTATCTTGGGAATAATTTATTATTGTCATTAGCTTGTGTAAATAATTTTTCAATAACATCGCTTCTAATTAAACGAATTCAGTCATCCTGAGTAAATTTTAGCCTCATGGTAGCCCTTGGAACGATGACTACCATAATAGTTGTAGTGATACGTAATGGACGACGGTCATTACCGACGTGCACTTTCGGAGCGAGTTTCGTCATATATAGAAATGTCTGCACCCTTTGACCCTGCATTGTTACCTCTAACACAGTTTGCCACGCCCTTAAGCCCAAAACTTGAACCTAGGATCCCTAACCCTATGTAACAGTCCTAACCCATGACGGGTTTAGGACGAGGAAATTTTAGGGTTAACAAGCGTAAACGTTTGACCTGTTGACGTTTCTGTATATAACGAATCCCTTCCTAAACTTCACCGTATCGTGTTCCAAAAATATTAACAAGGTGGGAAAGAATATTCGAAGGCGGCAAGCAACATTTTTACGACCAACCATATCTTTTCCATTAAAAAAAAACAAACTATATCAACAGAGAATGCAGCAGGTGAATGATCAAGAAAGAAACGGAAGAAGATTGTGACTGATAGCGTGGGGTGTGTACAAAAGAACACTTCTTTAACATATTCCTCTCAAAGAAAGAAAAGTTGTTTTACGAACTCAGTTGTTCTCGACTGTCGTGAGCAACACAGCAACCGACGTTGGCGGCATCTCCTCCGGCTGCTGAGCCAAAGCGACAGGAGGCGGTTGAGCCAACGCGGCGGGAGGCGGTTGAGCCAACGCGGCGGGAGGTGGTTGAGCCAATGCGGCGGGGGGCGGTTGAGCCAACGCGGCAGGAGGCGGTTGAGCCAACGCGGCGGGAGGTGGTTGAGCCAATGCGGCGGGAGGCGGTTGAGCCAATGCGGCGGGAGGCGGTTGAGCCAACGCGGCGGGAGGCGGTTGAGCCAATGCGGCGGGAGGTGGTTGAGCCAACGCAGCGGGAGGCGGTTGAGCCAACGTGGCGGGAGGCAGTTGAGCCAAAGTGGCGGGAGGTGGTTGAGCCAACGCGACGGGAGGCAGTTGAGCCAATGCGGCGGGAGGCAGTTGAGCCAATGTGGCGGGAGGCGGTTCTTGAACGACGGCTACCGCTCCATCCTGATCTTGGAGGGACACTTCTTTAAGCGTCTCTACCGTGGGGCCCTGAACAATTTGGACATCGTTCTCTGCTTGCTCCGGAGTCGGTCCAATGGACGATTCGCCAGCTAACGCTGCGCGGGCCTGCTCTTCCGCTGCTTGCATGGCAGCTGCCTGGGCGGCCATTTCCTGGGCTTGAAAGGCCGACTGGACTAGATGATACAGCGAATCCCTTTCGTGAAGGAGATTGGCATAAAGCGCTTGGAGCTTGTTCTCACGCTCGTTGAGCCTTTCTGTTTCCTCCTTCAAGTGCTACAGGAGCCGAAATGAGGAACGAAAAGATAGAGAAGAAAAGGCGAAGAAGAAAGCAAAGGAAAGAGGTATAATAAATATACATATAACACACAAACACAAATACGTACTTATACAAGGAAATACATACATACATGTATACTAGCAAACCATCCCTTTACCTCTAGCCTCTGTGGAATTGCCAGGCGCTCGATTGACTGAAGCTGCTTAAATGTCTCCAACTCCACACGGGCCTGTTCCACTTGATCGTGAGTGTCTGCCAACTGCTTCGAAAGAGCTTGCGCACGGGCCTGTTCAACAACAGAGAAGAAGGCATTCATCTTGTGTGACAAATTCGTCATGCAACAATCTCACTCTCTCCTGTCTATCTGTCACTCTCTTCTGTCCCTCTCTCTCCCTCTCTCTTCTGCCTCTCTCTCTATCTCTCTCTCCTGCCCTCTCTCTCCTCTCTTCTGTCTCCCTCCCTCCCCCTCCCTCTCTCTCTCTCTCTCTCTCTCTCTTCTGCCTCTCTCTCTCTCTCTCTTCTGCCTCTCTCTCTCTCTCTCTCTCTATCTCTCTCTCTCTCTCTTCTGCCTCTCTCTC
>CAWUPZ010000006.1:0-7500 GCA_963924555.1 Crambe crambe
GATGCCGGCGTCCACAATGTATGGCGCTTTCTGTTTAACTACTTTCTTGAGCGTCCGTGGTTCGAAATTTTAAGTACAGCAAGCACATTTTTACATGCTGTCGATTAAAGCAAGTCCCGTGATGATTGCATTTAAGAAGGCCAAGTTATTCACCTTTTTTCACTGATAAACTCAACGTGGAGGTATCATAGTCAAATGCTCGAAAGCACCTCAAAAAGTGCTCAAAGCACTTTTAAGGACAAGCACTAACTGCTGGACCCAACCCTGGTGTGCATATGCATGTATGAGACAGCCAGCCTAAGGTGTTTGTCCAGCTAACTATTTTCTGGTACAGCTGCAGTGGATACTTTGTATACTTTACCCAAAGTACATTCACGGAGACTGATGCATTGTTTCTCTGGTATTTGACTGTGTGTGTGTGTGTGATGTATGCATGTTTAGGTGACATGGGTCACGTCACTTCTATCAGTGATCCTCAAGTGGAGGAAGGCGACTGCCGATTTCTTTCCCGGGAACTCTTGCAAGAGGTTGGCCATCAGGAGCGAGAGGGAGAGGGAGGGAGGGAGGGAGGGAGAGAGAGAGAGAGAGAGAGAGAGAGAGAGAGAGAGAGAGAGAGAGAGAGAGAGAGAGAGAGAGAGAGAGAGAGAGAGAGAGAGAGAGAGAGAGAGAGAGAGAGAGATGTTCAGTGTATCGGCGGCAGTTTAGTAGGGGAGAGATGGCATTGTATGTACTAAATGTACATCTGCAGAGGATCTATTTCTATATCAGTGGTGGATTGGCCTCACACTCTAGAGTAGTGTGTTGGTGTGATGGCCATTAAAAAACTTATCCTTTGCCGTGCAATAGCTCCTTTTTTCCTGTCCAAAGTCAACGGTATAGAAGACAAAACATACCATTGTGAAATTATGTCGTTCCACCCGCAAATAGTCAAATGGTATAGGAATTTTTTTTCTCCTGAATTAAAATTGTAGTGTCTATACTTAAGTTTGTACTTGTAATTAAATTTGATGTAGTTATAATTAAATTTTTGTTTGTGTACAGTAGATTGTGGTTAGAAGAAGGTTAAAACTCATCATAGGAAAGCAAATTCATCACAGTTTGTGCATAGCTTTAACTATCAGTGAAGGGGATCAAGTTTTCTATTGTTATGCTTGGGAATTTTGCAGAATCCAGGCAATAGTGCAAGTCGATGATTTCAAAATTTTCACGGAGAAAGGTTTCGGAACCTGTGCACAGTTCAAAATTAAGTTGACCCAAATTAAAAGTATAACATAATATAATATAATATTGTACCTATGGTGCACAACTAACTGTTAGTCGTGCACCATAGGTACAATATTAATTTACACTCACGATTGACGCATAAGGGCTGTCGTTGTTAGGGCGAACCATAGCTACTATTTATAATATAATATAATACTATAGTTAAAAGTTTTGACGATATTATTTGTCCGGAATTATGTTTAATCGAAATGATAAATTATGAAATGTTATTCTGATACGCCAATTTTGTGAACTATGGCAGTAACAGGCCGTACAAGAATGCTACTGAGATCTGAGGGTACATGTAGGATAGATTTAATTGTAGTAGAAATTAAGTTTAATTGTGTCGTAGAGCGTAGTGATGTCAGTGAAGTACATAACTGTTCGTGTGGTCGGGAGGATACCAATTGTTTTCTCATTTAGAACTACCAGGATTTGAGAAAGGCAGATGTCTTCTCCCTGGGATTGACCGTCTTTTCCGCGGTGAGTCCTACCAATGAGGCGGGATTCTTTTTTGCGCAAATCAAGTGTTTTAAGCGCCATGTTTCCCCTTTCTTCCTGTGCTTGCTGGACATTCAGGGAAGTCTGTCGGAGCTTCCAAAGAATGGTGACGAGTGGCACCGAATCAGGTAAATTTTTTTCAGTACATATTTCAAGTGTATTTAGGAAAGTGCGGCCCTCCTTCCTTCAGAGCAACGAAACGGACTATTTCATTCCGTTCTTTTCTGGACTCTTCGCCTTGAAGCCATACTGTATCCTGCTCTAAACCCAAAAACTTCGATTTAGGTACATGTATCTCTAACCCAAAATCAAATCTATAAGTGTAGGAAACCCAAACGACAAACCGTGAGCCTATGCAGTACCAGTCAGTCGCCTAAACAGGCTGTTAGTCCTTGACAACTATTAGACGGAGACTGGTCCGCTTCGTTGCCCGCAGAGTGCTTCACAGTATCGTATTGTTGGAGAAAGGCATACATTAGAATAGACATCTCAGCACACCGTCGATGTTTCGGCTCTCTAAGGGCCTTCATCAGAACCCAAATCGAAATTTTACCACTTTGTTTCGTTTTGTTTCCGTATGAGAAATTGAGAACTTAGGGCAACATACATACTGTAGCTTACATATGAAGCCATAATATCCACTAGTCTCACTAAGCCACACCTACGAGTGCACAGCGTGAGGTGTGCTCATGGGTGTGGCTTCGCAAGGCTAGATATCCACATGAATACCCGTGTTAGTAACAACCACGGTATTGGCTCACTGCAATACCGGTATGCAAAAAAACGATACTGCCCACCTTCTAAGTTACCATTCGATCTCCTTCCTGTTTTTTTTTTCACGTGCTCTTAGTGGTTGTGTCTGTTTTGTTGGTTTTAGGGACGGCTACCCTTCCGGTTTTGCCGCAGTGCTCGGAGCTGTTCAACAACTTTCTCTTGTCGTTGATCAACCCCGTGCCCGCCCTCCGTCCGACCACCTCCGACATAATCGTCCACCCGCTGGTCTGCCCAAATTCCGAGAAATCTCAGGTCAGCATCTGGTGTACGATTTGTAAGACAATTATGCGTGACTTGCACATCCACACACACGCACACACACACACACACACACACACACACACACACGCATGCACGCACACATACACACACACACACACGATGTACACACATACATGGATAATCGTACACAGGTGTCACTCCATTGTCGGGCGCCTGTTGCTGACTGTCTGGTCCTTTTTTCACAGGCTCAGCTTAGGAAAGAGTTGAATGAAGAACGGCTGAAAAATGAGAAGTTGTCGAGGTTAGTAATCATAGATGTGTAATTCACGCACCAAACCTACACGCAATACTGTAGTACTTCCACGTTGAGTTGATCAGTGAAAAAACGCGAATAACTTGACCTCCTTACATGCAATCGTCACGGGACTCGCTTTAATCGACTGCGCATGAAAATGCGCTTGCTATACTTGAAATTTGGAGTCATGGATGCTCAAGAAAGTAGTTAGACAGAAAACGCCATACATTGTGAATGGCTTACCTTTTTCATTTTTCGCATTCTTAGCATGTCCAATCCTCGCATGCCGGAAATTCAACACATGAATTTTAAAAGAAATGATCAACCCAACGTGGACGTACTATACATGTAGTAGCTATCATAATTTTAGAAATCTTCATTGTTGAAATATTTTCACGGTTCCGGCCAACCGTGCAAATTAAACACAGGAATATTTTATCTGCAGCGAAGTTGTCGTGCGTTTAAATTTCATGGGTTGTCATGGCCCACGAAAAGTTTTCAGCACCAACATTTAACACAAAATTCTACAAGCAATTTTTCTAATTGCGCTATTGATTATATGTACCTGTGCTGTTTGACAGTTGCAGAGACAGATGTGTGTGTGTGTATTTGTGAAGGTGCATATCAAATTTTAGTATTTCTATCAATTTTGGTAGGTGCACTTACTTTAAGACTAGCGTTCAGTGAAAACATGGATGTCATTGAAGCATAGTGACAATTATTTGATGTTCTTGTTATTCAATGCGGAATAATTTTCGATTTAATTGGTCATCGTGGGTAGGATCAAAATTGTGCCTTTGTTTGTGTCCTTGTCTCCCGTGTACATCACCTTAGCGCTTCTTCCTGAATTTTGAATTGTATTTCCTTTAGAGAATTGCACGAGCTGAAAAGAGTCAGCGAAGACTTTTCCAGCCTAGTTCCGGCGAAGAAGCGCCTGGTCGGCGGTGTGAGGACCAACCGGAGCAACAGCGTCGTGAACTTCTGAGAGGAAGGCAGAATTTTTCTTGTCGCTACTTGTCAACTCATTTACACCGAATTGCGCCAATAAAATGTGTTTTATTCCACGTATATACATATATATATATGCTTTCATAACTTTCCCCACTTAATTGTTACATTGTCACTTGCCTTGTCACATTTGGTGTTTTTGCTGCTGTTCATTGCCTGCTTTGCCACACTTTTTCCCTGGTTTTTGCCTGATGCACACCACTATTCTCCTGTTTTGCCTACACACTATATATCCTCCCTTTGCACTTCTTGTTGTAACGTTAAGTTGCAGACCTGGCCATTTGTTGAATATTCTAGCAATGTTGGAACTCTCTCATGACGGAAATTCACAAGTTTAACTTCTTGTTGACGATGTTTTTGATGGAGGTAGCTCAGTCTTCTGCTTTGATCCATGTTGGCCAAAGCATCAATAAAATGTCTAACTTATGAATTTTCATCATGAGTGTCTGAAGAAATACATTACGGGTGCATAATTTTGTGGAAATTTATCTGAAGTTAATGACGATTTATTTGAAAGGATGTTACCTGAAAGGCTATTAAGTGTCTTAGGAGAACTATACTCCTTCAGTGTACCTGCCTTGCCACATCACAATGTAACGTACGCGTCGCAAGAACCTACCGTAACTAGACATTTTTCATCGAATAAACCGAGTGAAAATTGTTTTGGCTGATATTATTCTGCGCGTGCGTGTATAAATAGAGAGGTTTAAAGTTTGCACAAACTGTAAACGGTGAGTGATCATGACGTTCGCCTACGTCATCCGTTTTCGGTGAACGGGAGAGATAAAAATTGTTTTAGACTAACGTTAATTTGCCAAAGCATAGGCGTAGGAAGGCAATGAAAGCAAGGGGGCACAGGAAGTAGCCGTTATTTCTACAAGTTATTAGCGGTTAATAATAATTTTTAACCACGTTGGAAAAACCGAACGAAGGCTTTGTGACAGGAGGGGGAGGGGCACCAAAGCATCGCGCATTACTCTACGCAAAACTCAGGCCAGGTTTACTTTAGTTATCTCGCCTAATTAAGTGTACGACTATTTAACGACAAGTTAAACTTGCTACAAAAGGCACGTTTAACTTGGCGATAGATAGTCGTAAACTTAATTAAAGTGTACACTTAATTAACGCGAGGTATGCAAACCTGGGTCGAGTTTCGTAAAGCAATGCGCGATGATTTGGTGCCCTCCTGTGCCCCCTTCCATAAATCAGGGGGGACACGTGCCCCCAGTGCCCCCCCGGGTTCCTACGCCTTTGCAAAATTTCCAGACGTCAAGATTGGAACACAAAAGAAGGTATGTTTTGGCAAATATATGGATCAGCGAGCTATGCCTACCTTACGAATGTATATACGAAAACTGAATATTGCCGATTTTCGTTCTCAGACGCGAACTGAAGGAGGCTTTAAGCACGATGATGTTGGACACCCTCGCGAACGACAGCTCCGAGTCCTCATCCAGCAGTGACGAAGAGGACATTGATTTCAGCCTTCTTGAGCTCGCTTATAGACCCAAAAGTTGAATGGGATGTTGAATGGCATGTTGAATGGGAGGCTGCTTGAACGGTTGAAACGGACGTAAATGTAGGTGGTCGTAGGAGAACAGCTCCCACAACTCTACATACGTAACTGGCCAATTCTAATTATTTCAAAATACAGCCAATATATTATCCTACTCCACTAAACTCACCAAACGTTGTACCTGAGAATATGTCACAAGAAAAAAGCCAATGTAAAGCACTTACAGTAAACAGCCGCTTTACACGTACAAAGCGTTGATAATTTACCGTGAACGATAAGGTTTGGAAGCGGCACGTGACATTTTGTGACGTCAACGTTTGCCGTTTAACGTATGAACGATGCTTGAAGTAACGTACAAACGACACAAAGAATGCTTTGGTACCGTACTCGCCTGCTTCAACAGCCTATTGTAGGTGTGAACGAAAGAACAGGTGTTGCGTGGTTACCTTGTGCATATATATATATATATATATATAGCTACACGTAAATAAACGCTTGTCGGAAAACTGTATGTAATAAAATTACATCAAGTAAATATATATACCGTTTCTTTTTTGAACGGAAATATTTTACAACAGAGGATGGAAATTATACTGATCTCATTCATTCATTTACGAGTGCCAGGAGTATGGACGAGTGGGTGAGAAGAAGACTTTTTAAAATGCTGTTACAGGTAAGAGTGAAGATCCCTTTTTAGCTTTGAAATGGGCACCTCGAAATCAAAAACAGAAAGTACATTTCATAGTCCAACAGCCCTGTTAATGAAAAAGAAGTTGAAACGGTTGCTATTAGAGGAAGGGACGAGACATTTTCATTTAGACCGGGAAGATCTCCACTTAAAGTGTTGAACTGAATGTATCGAAATGTGTTGAAGTAGACTTGAGGATTGTGGATGTTAGCTATGATGAGCAGGATGTCCTTGAGTTCCATCCATAGGGATTTGGGTAGAAGGTTTAAAATGATGAATCTTGGCTTATAATCAGACGAGTAATTGTTGAGGATGAATTTGGTTGCTTAATTTCTGTTGGATTCTTTCCAGAGAGCAGATGTCATGTATGCTGTGAGGACCCCAGATGTGACTGCAGTAAGCGATCTGCAGCTGTGATCTAACAAGTGAGAGATACAAGACAAGCTTAGTATTAGGTGAATGGTGAACGGAGATTGAGTGGCGCAGGAAAAACAAAACTTTAAATGCCTTGCAAGGGAATGACAGAATTCAGCCGCGGAGTCCATGAGAGATCGTCAAAAAAGATGACACCCAAATCACCATGTTGAACAGTGTAGGTAAATTGGAGCATTGTTTATTTGGTAGGTGTCATTTGAAGAACTCGAGGATAAAGAGCAAAACCTTGCTCTTTATACCAGAGCAAGATTTTGTGTGGAATATAGCTATATACGTCTACAGTATTACTCGCAATACTCTCCGCCGTGCACAGAAGCAATCCTCTGATTGTACAGATGCTGTTTTGTTACAGTGCATAGACAAATTCCTTAACACTGTGAAAATTAAAACGCCTGCTATACGTGCGCGGGAACATAAACATGACACATTCTTTCATTCCTAGACTCTCGCGCATGTGTGGCTGGTGGGTTTCACAAAGTTCGGGTAACAAACAGCACGTGTGTGTGTGTGTGTGTGTGTGCGTGTGTGTGCCAGGGGCATTGCGCTGCTCAGTGTGCCAGGAAAGGTGTTCTGTCGGGTGATTCAGATGAGATTGGCTCAGAGAGCAGAGCAAGTGCTGAGAACAGAACAGTGTGGTTTCCGCAAGGGTCGAGGGTGTGTTGACCAAATCTTTACCCTTAGAATACTAGCAGAAAAGGCAAGGGAGTTTAATTTAAGGAAGGCCTAAAAGGCAAGGGAGTTAAATTTAAGGAAGGCCTACGACTCAGTCAGCCGCGAAGCCCTTTGGATGGTTCTGGA
>CAWUPZ010000006.1:12500-19473 GCA_963924555.1 Crambe crambe
CACACAACAAACAAAAAATAAAACAAAGGAAGTCGTTATATTGTTAATAAGAGAAGAATAAAATGGAAAAGACAAATACACATCCATCGAACTGTAAGGCAAACTGGAAAACTATGATAACATATTCCCTCAGTGATACTTGGACTGGTCAAAATGGAGTAGGTCTGGTCAAAGTGAGAGACAAAAAGAGAGAAAGTGAAAAAAGGTAGACAGAGAGAGACAGAGAGAGAGACAGAGAGAGACAGAGAGAGAGACAGAGAAGAGAGAAGAGAAGAGAAGAGAAGAGAAGAGAAGAGAAGAGGAGAGAAGAGAAGAGAAGAGAAGAGAGGAACAGAAAGAAAGAACTAGGGTACTCTTTATTGATGAAATTGCGAATAGCTAACCGAGTCAATACAACAAAAAAAGAAGAAGCCAACGTTTTAAAGCTTATCTATCTCCATCTGCTGGCTTTTTCCAAGTGGGTATATAATTGTAGCTATGGAGCCACAGCCAACAACGGGTGAACAATCAACCCTAAAGAAAGAAAAATGCTTTCTTTGGGATCCCGACCCAAGTCCATCATCACCTTCCAGGACTTACGCTTTTACCAATGTAGCCACTTGGTAAGCTGCCCAAAAGGCTAGGACCTCGAGTTGAGGTCAACCAGGGAGGCTTCTGCTTATTTAACAGCAGTGAGGACAGCTCTTCTCCTTAGCACACACAGATAAACTGTGTACTTACTCGCTCTCATGATGTGAATGTCAAAGTGTTTCAAATTGCTTTTCTGTTCTACTCACCGCTGAGTGCTGATGGATATAGAGTTGATTACTGGTTGTGTGGGATTAGCGTCGGATCCCCGTAGGACCTGTATGGGGCTGCAAGAGATACTCGTAAGTATACATGAAATAGTGCAGTCCCTTACAACGCCTTACATGTAGTATGGTGAAGTTAGATTGGACCACTTCTTTGCTGCCCTTGTACTCCTGGTACAGTTCAAGTGTAGATCAATTTTGGGAACATTTTCTGTGAACAAAATGGAAAATACTAAAACGGGTGAAGGTGTTTTGTGAAGCAGCACCATCCACCACAAGAGTAAAGAGGAATAAACAGTAAAACCATGGCAGGAACCATCATATGTAACTGTCTCTACTAATTACACACACACACACACACACACACACACACACACACACACACACACACACACACACACACACACACACACACACACACGGTTAGAAGTGATGTGCACCGTACAAGTCTTACTTATTGTGTTTAATGATAGACAATATCTAATGAGATCTGGTCAGGGTGTTTCTTTGAATTTATTTTGCTGTAACACTTAACGAGACTGGTTTTTCAAAAGACTAAACTTTCATAGATTGGCTGTTGGCAGAGCTTTGTATAGGAATTCTTGTAGTTTGAGAATTGAAATAGCCAGAAAAGAAGTTTAAGTTACTTATTCAGAGCTTATTTTTAGGAGCTATATAGAAATGAGGCCACTAACAAGATACACCAGCAATACTGTACACTGGTCTAGATCCTATAAACTTTGATCCTTGCATTCAGGTTATAACCTTTATGTTACTATCTCTTGCTTAATAGGTAATACTCTAGATAAATACTTGTTTTAATAAATGATAATATATCTAATTTTTGCATGAAACATTTTGCCAGCATTATTAAGAGAATGTGCTGTATTCATACCCAATCCATGCCTTGGCCTCACCCATAACCAAGTGAAGAGCATGAAGAAAGAGCACAGTATATGCTTCTGAATTTGGATATTGTTGTACCAGAAAATGTCCAGGGTCTCGTCAGATATTATTCAGTGGCTGGCAATGTGGAGCGCTATACTGTGTCCAGCCAGAAATGATGTATCTGTTGTAGGGCAGAGCAACGCAAAACAGATGGGAGATCTAGATCCATTTGTGGTGGCTCAGAATTGGGTCATATGCTCATTTAGCTAGAGCACTGAAAAAGAAAGTGAATCCTTAAAATAGGTATAGCAAGCAGTTTGAGTTGAAGGGGTGCTGCATGATCATGATGTACATGGCATATATGTTTTGGCTTCATAAATCTTCGAATAAAGCACATGAAAATCATTATTGAGGGGGAATTTTCGGGTGGCTTCAGCCCACAAAGCACCCCCAGTTCCTATACCTTTGCTGAAATTAGTCCAGCTAGCCAGAGATATTTTGCCAAGGGACAATGACGACATACACATGGGTTTGTCATGGTTGCTAGTAGCAGCAGCAAGTGAAGAGATTCGAGATAAAGCAAGCACATTGTGTTTGACTAAAGCCTCATGATTCATGCAAAAAGAGCTGGAGAAACCTATATAGGTTTCCATTTATGCGATAATCTGTATTACTCCTGCTTGAGTCAGAGTTCACCAATTGTTCCAAAGACTTACAGTTATGTGTTGTGGCCCATATTTTCCTCAGATTTGAATTATTTAATTATTTTAGAATAGTACCACGGTATATTAATGTATTATCCTGTTAATACTCTAAAGTAAGTAAATTAGTTCAAATCTGGAGAAGGGAATCTCAACGCAAAAACGTACGTTTTCCAAGTGAGTTTGAAAAATGGAATATATGCATAAAAATAAAGTGCTCGAAGGTTATAGTTACGCTGCACTTCATTGAGAGCAAAACTTCCAGCCTGTTTTGAAGTACAACAACCAAAAAATGATGGAGAATCTGTGGTTGCTGCCTTAATAAGAAAGGTAATGTAACATTACAACATGATACCGTGCATAAAGATTTCATGGATTGACACTTTAAATTGCAAAGCTTTGAACAGGAAAATTCTGTAGTGGGAGAATTGAAAGAGGTCAGAAAAGGAGTTAATTATTCTAGAAAACTTTTAGTTGCTTGCTGTACACCACCAAAAGTGTGCCCTGGCCTAGACGCTATATAAAACATTTGATGTCGGATCGACGTAGTATATATGCATTCATTTCTTTACCTTTGTTTTTTAGTCTCTCACGTGCTCATTTTAATAGTCTATAATATACCGTAATTACAAATTCAAAATTTTTAGACACAAAAATTTCTCGAATTACCGTATAAAATTATTGTTTGCAACGTATGCACAAGTTGCTGAATTTGGATATCGTTGATCCAGGAAATGTGCAGAGTCTCATCAGATATTCTTCAGTGGGTTGCAATGTGGAGGGTTATGTTTTGTCTGGCCAGAAATTTATGTATCTGCTGTAGGGGAGAACAATACAAAACAGATGGGAAATTTAGATCCATTTTGGTGGCTCAGAGTTGGATCATACGCTCATTTACCTTGGAGCATTGAAGAAGAAAGTGAATCCTTAACATGTATAGGTATAGGAAGCAGTGTGATTTTAAGGGGTGCTGATGTACATAACATATATGTTTTAACTTAATAAATCTTCAGATGAAGCACATGAAAATCATTATTGAGGGGAAATTTTGGGGTGACTTCAGTTCCCAAAGCATCCCCCAGTTCCTATGTCTTTGCTGAAATTAGACCAGCTGAGCTAGTATACAAATACATTGCCAAGGGACATACACAGAGGTTTGCCATGCTTGCTAGTAGCAGCAGCAAGTGAAGAGAGTCGAGATAAAGTAAGCACGTTGTGTTTGACTAAAGCCTCATGATTTATGCAAGTAGAGCAAGGGAAACTTATAGGTTTTCCATTTATGAACTAATCTGTACTACTCCTGCTTGAGTCGGAAGTCACCACTAGTTCCTAAGACTTACAGTTATGTGTTGTGACCCATTTCCTCAGATTTGAAATTATTAATTATTTTAGACTAGTAACAGGGTATATTGTATTACCCTGTTGATATTCTAAAGCAAGTAAATTAGTTAAACTCTGGAGAAGAGAATCTCAACACATAAACATGCATTTTCCAAGTGAGTTTGAAAGATGGATCATGAGGTACATTGGGTCTAATAGAAGGGAGGTTGAAAGCACTGAGTCAAGCCAACTTACGGCTTAGCAGAAAGATGAGATTCATATGCATAACAAGTGATTTCATTGACAAACTCCCATGAAGGTAAGCATTCCCATATATTCCCATATCTGCTACTGGACCTATTTGTAATTGTGTCCTTATCACAAGCAATTGCATACACACACAGTCGTTGTTTTGCTATTTGTGCAGTAGTTAGCACAATGGTAGTAGTTAGATTGTTCTTGTAAGCAATAGAACACCTGTTGAGGTTGATGAACCAAATGACCCAATCTGTAGTGCTAGGTGTCTTTATGCCATATATGGGATGTTTCACCCACCGTTATAGCATCTATTTATAGTGCATAGCCAGAGATACCGTTTCTGCCTCGGTTTCTGCCCACATATCCTAGTTATCGCTCGCGGTCAAGGTCAGTATACGCTCTGAAAGTCCAGTGCTTAGAGAACTTTTGCCTTGCTTGCGATTACGTTACTACTTCAGTCTTGGACAAAGGAAAGATCCGTGATTTTGGTGAGTTCCGTTCATGTATTTGGAGGGAGGCACCCCCTGCTTGTAGAATAAATCGAAATATATAAATAGTAAGAGCAAGTCTTGTTGTGAAGGCATTTCATAGGTTGAGGGGTAAAAAATTTAAGAAGAAAGACATCGTTGTGGCAATGAAGTACGAACAGTCTTCGACAATTGCAGACAAGCTAGTTTTCGATTCGTGCTAATAGCTAAATGAAATGAAGAGTGACCTATAGCGAAGAAAGTGTCCGCGCTTGATCTCTCTCCAAGCTATATCACTAGCGCGAGAACTAGACCTGACGCAAATGGACGCTGCATGGGACGTTGACTGAGTGAGCGTACATGCGCTGGTAAGGTTTACCAGCGCATGCATCGCGCGGGGGCCGATCTCTTGTCGGTTGCCAGACATCAGCCAACGTCTCTCTAGTGACGCCATATAAGCAGCGCGCACTGGACAAAAACAACGCATTTGCTAGTGAGAGAGTCGCTTAGTCTATTAGTTGTTAGTTTCTACAGTTTTTGAGTTTGTAGTTTTGCTATTGAAAGAACGTTCTAAAGTTGAATTTTAGAAATAGCATTCGTATATTCGTTGCTATGAGAAGTATAGTTTGAAGTGGTGCTTGAATTAAGCTATTCGTTCGCTCGTTCGTTCGTTGTACACAGCGAGTGTTGGTAGAAAGACACAGTAAGTTGAAACGTGCAAGTAGCTAGTTGTTAGTGTGTATTGATACCAGTCTGGTGGCCAACCCCTTTGGTTGCAAAAATGGTGTTGGGTGTTTTATGGTAGCTACTTTGTGTCCGTGTGTGGCAGCTGTTGTGCATATGCATCTAGTTGAAGTTGAGCAGTGGGTGCTGTCATTGGCCATTCAAAGGCCCTTACTTGACATGAATTCTTTCATCTTTTCTAAGACTTTGTAGCCAGCAAAAAGTGTTTGGTGGGCCATTGTGTGCCTTGAACCTAAAAAGAAAAGGAGTCTTGGCATTAATCTTTTACTAATATTATGGAGGATACTTTACATAGCTTCAATTTTCATATTTCAAGTTTTTTTGTTCTCAATTGGAGTATAGACTTTGGCGTCAAAGAGCAGTTTTTCTTTCTTGTTGATAGGCCATGTATGGTGGATAAGTCATTTTTAGATGTTTTATTTCTTGCTATTAGGAGAGTTAGTTAGTGGTATTTGCTGGAATCATGAAAAGTAAGAAAGCCTGAATTTGTTGATGAAGTAGAATAATCAACTAATGAAGTTTTAATATAAGATGGTTGTTGATGATGAATGAGTGGCAGTTTGAAAGATGTGAGATCAATCAGACGAATTTGACAACATTTTTCCTTTGGAGTTGTTGTAGTATGTGGAAGGGATTTGGCCATTAGCCTCTTGTTTGTCTATGCATTTTTAACCATTTTTATTGATATATGATTAAACACCTTTGGAAATATAATGCTAGCTGATAATATCTCTTTGTAAAGTTTTCTTGTGTGACTGGGTTTTTGAAAAGGAAGCCTTCTATCACTGAAATGTACGATTATGAACTAAGTTCCTAAGTAATGAACACCAGTAATACTTGATGGAAACTTTTCTTAACAATTTTGTATGTAGTGGCTTTCCCTTAGCTCTGGGCCACATTTGGTGGCCCAGTTGAGTTTCTGTGTGTGAAAAACAACAGAAAAAATGTACAGGGTAGTCCAAATTGAGTGGAAAGTGAAGCAAAAATAGCTGTCGCAATGTGATCACCATATATGTTTACCCTGTCATTCAAATGTGTACATATCTGGCCCTATAGCAGCTATGGGATTGATTTAAGCATCATTTTTGCAATGAAAGAAAGGCATTTCTGGATTGTGCGGGTATATTAATAAAAAAATTTGTGTAGAAATGTTCCTTTTGAAAGATCCAGTCACATTTGTGAATCAGCACTACCTGTATTGCTGTTTTCAGTGTAATTTAGTAACTGTATCCCATTTTTCAATATCATACAATAGTTTAAATTTGTTGCTGTTAACAAGACATAGCCCAAAATTGCTTGTTCTTAATGTTTTCCAATTCTGATAGCGTTTGATTGCTGTGATGAGGCTCGATTTGCACTTCCTTTCATTGTTTGTTTATGTAGAAAATGGCGGATGTAAGGGAACAATGCCTGGATGCATTCATACTTGGGCAAGAAGAAAAGGCCAGGAAATTGCTTCCAACTGTGCAGCATCCACAATCTCTGACTGATTATGAGAATAGTACTCTTCTCCATTTTGCTGCCCAGCGTGAATGGCATGACATGTGCCATTTACTTGTAGACCATTACAAGCTTTGTCCAACAGTCAAGAATGTGTATGGGTGGAGCCCATTGCATGAGGCATGTGTGTGGGGTAGGGCAACAGTGGTCAGTTACCTATTATCACTACCCACTGTCCTGCCTACTATCAATGATAAGAATGATGTGGGTGGTTTGAGTGCCCTTGACTGTGCATGTGGTGGTGAGCACTTGCCAGTGATCAAACTACTCCTAAGGCAACCTTCCATAACCATGCCCACCAACA
>CAWUPZ010000007.1:0-14132 GCA_963924555.1 Crambe crambe
CTGCAGTATATTAGTTTTGAATGTGTTCCGCTACACGAAACTAAGTAACATGAGGGCCTATGACCTCTAGCTGCAATGCAATAACTCTGGGATATATAGCCATTTACAAAGATCTGTTGACTTTGAATTTTTCGGACAAAGCAGTGCAAATGTGCATATTTTACATGTGCTGGAATAACAACTTGGCAAACACCATCATGTGAACACCCAGTAGCCACACTCTGCAGTATGTTACAATTACATGTGGACATAGTACTGGTATGTACATTGGCCTGTCCTCACTCAAATTACACTACACTACATGTCAAAACCGATCAGCTATAATCATCAGCCAATTCTTAATTTTGTGTTCTTCTCATTCTCTCTTTGGAGAGTGTATGGCCATTGCTGCTACCATTGTTAGTGTAACTCAGCCCCACCCCCTCTTGGTGGTGCAGACCACACACATATGCATTAACCCACACACATAGGCTGGGGTTCCTTCATTGCTGGCCTCTTATAGCACTTGTGATATTTGTTGATACATAGTTTTTGCAGCCTATCTTTCATACTTATTTCCTGCTTTCTATAGCTATGGTCATCAATCGATTGTGGAGTACCTCATCGACAGCCAAAAATGTGACGTCAACTGCAGAACCATTGGTGGATGGACACCACTACACTGGGCTTGTCAGTGAGTGTGCACTAGCTATAATTATCGTTACCCCACACATGTGTGTGTGTGTGTGTGTGTGTGTGCTATAGTATACATTACATAATTATGAGTTTACAATACTTGTTTGTAATTCCCTTTTCTCTCCTTCTCTGGAGAGTGTGTTCATGGACATTGATACTGCCAACTATAGCTGTAGTCAGTACTAGTGGGAACCACTTGGTATGGAAAACTGACCTTTGCAAACCATCCAACCTCATGCATGATGTGGCTGTTGTCTTGTTGTTGTAACCAGTGTTTCTTGATTAGCAGACACTTACATGTGACTCAGCCATTGTCCATACACTAATCTTCACACATACACACAAGATGTGGTGATAGTGACTGGGGCTACTGCATTGAGAGCCTCTTATTAGCATGAGGACTAAGGATTTTTTTTACCTGTATGGACTATGTACTTGTAGTCCTGATGTTGCTTGTTAAAATCTAGACTTTCTATGCTGCACAATGGCTTGAACTTGTATTGGTGTATGTAGTAACATGTGTGGTCGCAGGCTGTGAAAGCATAGAGGAAATCAGTATAAAAATAGCAACACTGGAGAGTTGACTGTACACCTGCATGTATGTGAATTTTCAGTGAATGGTTAGCTTTCCTTATAAGGAACTGGTGAGTAGCATGTACTTGTAGTGTACAATGTCTTAAGTAACATGACAACAGCTTGACAATGGTCTGGAATGTGGTTGCACATAGACCACACACATTATAGTTACCCCATGCACAAAAGGGTATGGACTGGGGTTCCCTCATTGCTGGACACTACTACTGTTATGAAATGTTTTCTGTTTCATGATAGTTCAATAGCCTTATCTTTGCATGGTGTTGTCACTGTGTGTAGGCATGGTCATCATGATGTCACTAGTGTACTGCTTTGTTTAGCACTCGTGTCCATATTGTAGCACTTGATGCTACAAGCTGCATGTGGCACTTACATGGATACAAGTTTTCCCAGCCAGCTCCCCTTGTCTTGACTTGGTCCAGTGTGTATTACTTCCAGTAACTAAGTCTGCATACTTTACATGTACTGGCATAACAACTGGGCTAACACCATCATGTGAACACCCAGTAGCCACACTGTGCAGTATGTTACAATTGCATGTGGACATGGTACTGGTATGTACATTGGCCTGTCCACACTCAGTTTACACTTGTCTACCACTTGTGTATATTAAGTGTCTCATGTGATATTTAGATCCTCTCCCTCCACTCTCCATACTATTACATGTATTGCCATAGCAACTGTGTCAGACCATGCCTTGTGTGTGCTAGTCAACCCATGATGCATGTTCATGATTATTCAGAGTGCCACTCATGATCATGTCAGTTCTATTGTGTATCAAACAGATACAATGCAGTAGTTATTGTCTCAGTTCATTCAGTTGTATGTGCTTGCATACATGACATGTGAATTGCCCACCCTCTGTTAGTGACACAGGCTGTATGAGACCTGGTCTATGAGAACTCCCTATATTTGAGTATTTAACCGATTAATAATTTTAAGGCCTTTTTTGCACTAGAAACCCGCTTTTGGAGGCCATATCTCATGAACCACTTCATATAACACCACCAAACTCAGACATGGTGGCAATGACAACTAGAGGTCAATTTTGCCAGGTGGACATGCCCACATAAGGTCAGACTAGTGGCTATGACAGACTCACCTCACTACACTTTTTTCTGAGCTGCTTTCTCCAGCTGCTCCTCTCCTACTGCCTTTTTGGCCCTCCCACCCTCTCCCCACCCACCCATCCTGTTCTAGCATTTGCTAGAAACTCTCTCCACTATATTATATAGCTAGGATGTAATATACTGAAGCCATATGACATGAGTTTGCATCAATGGCACATAATTGGATAACGCCATTTCTTTTTTGTACCTATTGCCATGGCAACATCCTGCTACTGATTTGCAGTCCTCTGTACCCAAATATATGACCTTGTTGACTTCTTGGGCACAGTATTGCTAATGACCGGAAATGAAAGCCATTATTGTTGCAAACATAGTAATTAGTGCAGATGAGTATAGATACAGCAACAATATCCTAGCAACTGGTGCAGCATTAGTTTGCCATGAAATAGAACTGGCTAGTGTTTGAGCAATGTTCTTGCTAAAGCAATGGAATTGAGGGGTACCATAGTCAGCCTCACAGTGATCAGGAGTGAGGAGTAGGTGTGGGAGGGGTCACTTCTATTTTATACACAAACAGTTATTCCCACGGGTTGGTACAAAACCTGGACTCTGGACTCTGGACTGGACCATGGACTGGACTGTGGACTGGAATATGGACTGGGTTTTGGACTGAAATATGGACTGGATTATGGACTGACTGGCTGGCCGGCGAGACTACAACTTGGCGCAACTCTAGGACATGCAATGGCATTGCACAATAGCTAGATCTACATGTACATGACAAAAGCTATATCATGGTTGTGCCAGCAGCTCTTAACCTTCTCCTGTCGGGATGGTAGAGTCAGGTGCTTTCTGTTTCCACCGATCGCTTTCAGTGTCTAGAGTACCGGTAACCAGAAGTGCAAGGGCAAGGGCAAGGGCAGGGGGGCAAGGGTAAGGGCAGGGCAAGGGCAAGGGCTAGGGCAGGTGCCAGGGTAAGGGCAAGGGCACAATAGTTTATAAAAAGGTGTGGCAGGAAGTATCATACGAATGTATGGGCTTCCTGCCAGTATTCTAGCCACGGCCTTTCAGAATTGACATCCTTCCCGCCCAGCGAAGGTAGAAAAAGAACATATGGTAATGATGGATAAGGTAAGGGCTGTTGCTCCCACTTTCATGAGTAGGCAAGGTACCGTTCTTTAGCCCTCCTACACACGCTCCTGGTAGTATATACTTTTTGCATGAAAAAATTCACTCATACAGTAGCTATATATATAGCTACCTATAGTAATAGAAGTCTATGACAGCTTTTAAGGACTGACAATAGGCAACAGCCCTTACCTTATCCATAGCGGGAAGGATGTCAATTCTGAAAGCGATTGGTGCTGCAAAACGGGAAGCACCCGACTCTACCATCCCCATAGGAGAAGGTTAATAAGAGCTGCTGGCATAACCATGATATAGATCTAGCTATTGTGCAATGCTATTGCATGGCCTAGTGTTGCGCCAAGTTGTAGTCTCGCCGGCCAGCCGGTCAGTCCATAATCCAGTCCATATTTCAGTCCAAAACCCAGTCCATATTCTAGTCCACAGTCCAGTCCATGGTACAGTCCAGAGTCCAGGTTTTGTACCAACCCTATTCCCACTTCACAATAGCCACTACAAGCTGGCTTGGGACAACAGTTATGACAGCCATTAGTTTTATTGCCAGGAAGCTCCATATAGTTGTAACCCAAACAAAGGAGGGATATTGTACTCCAGTGTGTTTCCTCTACTCTAGCTTAGAAAATACATTCCGATTTGCTTTCAAACTTTAATGTGTTGTAGATCACTCTCCTGAAATATGTTCAGATATAATGTCTTTGGTGTTCTTTGCTTTTAATAGTTTCTTTGGTGGTATTGCTTGTGTGTGTGTGTGTGTGTATAAAGTGCTATCAAAGCATATGAATTGACAGTTTGGGTTAGCCATAAATCACATGTACACATGTACAGAGTTTATGACCTCCCACTAGTGTGTACAGATGACACCCTCATATACAGAGAGGTGTAGGCCTGCAACAGTATCGTGATGTTCCATTTGATGTGCTCCTTATAGAATCATAATTATACCTTTGTGCTAGTTATAGTAGTGTTATTTTTTCTCATTGTCTGAGCGGACACTCTCACTGTCCACCCCCTCAGCCTCCATCTCAATTATCTCCCTAGCGGTACATCATCAGCTATAATGCTATTGTCTTCAGATGCTCGTTGCCCCATAGACTCAGGGCTTTCTCAACATACAAACACATGTTTGTGTATAGTGTCACTAGTGTACTGCTTTGTTCAGCACTTGTGTCCGTGTTCAGTCTGCACGAACCGGTCATATAACTGGGTGCGTCATCTGATACCAGGAAGTATTATGTAGTGAACATTGCCCAGCGTGAGGCGCAGTGTATGATGACGCAGTATAGAAATTTGGCCGCCGGATTTCAACATACACGTGAAGCTAGCAGTACTACCTGTTACGTTACATACGGCCATATACAGTGCCCAGGAGACTTGCTGTTTCTTGCAGTAGAGAGTGCTAAGGCAGGAAGTACTACACACTGGACCAAGTCAAGACAAGGGGAGCTGCATGGCTAGGAAATCTTGTATCCATGCAAGTGCCACATGCAGCTTGTAGCATGATGTGCTACAACACAATCTACATGAACCCGTCCTAATTTATCTGACACCGGAAGTGGGAGTGTACATGGCTTGAAGTGGACAAGATGGCACTTTGCAAGCACACACTCGCTACTTACAGTACAGTATCTCAATAATCCCATGACCTGCAGTACATTAGTTTTGAATGTGTTCTGCTACACGGAACTAAGTAACATGAGGGCCTATAACCTCTAGCTGCAATGCAATAACTCTGGGATAACCATTTACAAAGATCTGTTGACTTTGAATTTCTGACAAAGCAGTGCAAATGTGCATATTTTACATGTGCTGGAATAACAACTGGGCAGACCCCATCATGTGAACACCCAGTAGCCACACTCTGCAGTATGTTACAATTACATGTGGACATAGTACTGGTATGTACATTGGCCTGTCCTCACTCAATTAACACTACACTACATGTCAAAACCGATCAGCTATAATCATCAGCCAATTCTTAATTTTGTGTTCTTCTCATTCTCTCTTTGGAGAGTGTATGGCCATTGCTGCTACCATTGTTAGTGTAACTCAGCCCCACCCCCTCTTGGTGATGCAGATCACACACATATGCATTAACCCACACACATAGGCTGGGGTTCCTTCATTGCTGGCCTCTTATAGCACTTGTGATATTTGTTGATTCATAGTTTTTGCAGCCTATCTTTCATACTTATTTCCTACTTTCTATAGGAATGGTCATCAATCGATTGTGGAGTACCTTATCGACAGCCAACATTGCGACCCCAACTGCAGAAACAATAATGGATGGACACCACTACACCATGCTTGTTGGTGAGTGTGTATTAGCTACAATTATCGTTACCCCACACATGTGTGTGTGTGTGTGCTATATTATACATTACATAATTAAGAGTTTACAATACTTGTTTGTAATTCCCTTTTCTCTCCTTCTCTGGAGAGTGTGTTCATGGACATTGCTACTGCCATTTTTGAACTATAGCTGTAGTCAGTACTAGTGGGAACCACTTGATATGGAAAACTGACCTTTGCAAACCATCCAACCTCATGCATGATGTGGCTGTTGTCTTGTTGTTGTAACCAGTGTTTCTTGATTAGCAGACACTTGCATGTGACTCAGCCATTGTCCATACACTATAATCTTCACACACGCACACAAGATGTGGTGATAGTGACTGGGGCTACTGCATTGCTAGCCTCTTATTAGCACGAGGACTAAGGATTTTTTTACCTGTATGGACTATGTACTTGTAGTCCTGATGTTGCTTGTTAAAATCTAGACTTTCTATGCTGCACAATGGCTTGAGCTTGTATTGGTGTATGTAGTAACATGTGTGGTTGCAGGCTGTGAAATCATAGAGGAAATCAGTATAAAAATAGCAACACTGGAGAGTTAACAGTACACCTGTATGTGAATTTTCAGTGAATAGTTAGCTTTCCTTATAAGGAACTGGTGAGTAGCATGTACATGTAGTGTACAATGTCTTACATAACATGACAACAGCTTGACAATGGTCTGGAATGTGGTTATACATAGACCACACACGTTATAGTTACCCCATGCACATAAGGGTATGGGCTGGGGTTCCCTCATTGCTGGACTCTACTACTGTTATGAAATGTTTTCTGTTTCATGATAGTTTAGTAGCCTTATCTTTGCATGGTGTTGTCATTGTTTGTAGGCGTGGTCATCATGATGTCATGAGGCATATGTACATGTGTATTTGTAGCTTAACACATTTCCATCCTCCGGCTGTGCTTAGTCTCGTCCCATGATAAAGACAGGCTGGGGATGAGGCTATGCTGCTTTTCCTTTCATGTGGGGTGTGGAGGGGGGCATTGTGACGGGGCTGTACCCTGATTTACAATTAGTACTTACATGTGTATTCCTCGTACGCCCATTACGAGGGAGGAGGGGCCAATGAAAACCCTGCTTGGAAGCATGATTTAGCTAGCACTTGTGGTGTGAGTGGATGTGTTAGTACTGAACTACAGTCCACTGTCTGGAGAGTTGTACAGTCATGCATGTTGGTTGCTATGGTGACCAAATAGGTGTATGTGAATACTTTCCAACCAGTACTGTGCTGTACGTGGAAGCACCCACTGTGTAGGTTCAAATCACTTTGCTCAATCATGTTGTTCCCTCAAGTGCATGAATGATGGCATTCAATGTGGCTTACATCACTTTCACAAGTCACATCATGTTGTACACACAACTGAATGGATTCTGGGTCACTGCAAGCTGGCCTCTTAGACACATTATCACAATTATGAGTTTATTAGTAAATTTTAGTGATCCTTCTCTTTGGTGTTGTCACTGTCTGTAGGAATGGTCATCAATCTATCGTGGAGTTCCTGATTGAAAGAAAAGTATGCGACCCCAACTGCAGAGACAATGGTGGATTGACACCACTGCACTGTGCTTGCATGTGAGTTTTGTACTAAACCACATTGAGTCTTTGTTTTTGTCCATTAGTATTGTATAGACGTTAGGTCTACTGTATTGATATAGGTACATGATAATGACATGTACACACACTGTCCTGTGTGTGACAGCCTACTGTATTGATGTTGGTTAATGATAATGGCATGTACATGTACATACATGTGACAGCCTACACACAATCACAGGCTCTCATGAGCAAGTGCATTGGAATCCAGTGTGGCATATGCATATGTATCAGGACCATAGCTAGCGGGTTTTGCGCACTTCCAACTTCCTGCCACAAACATAATCAGCCAGGTGCAGCCTGGACCGAGAGGATGTCATACAAAATTCCAGGCCACCAACTGTGTAATTCTAGCTAGTGTGTGTATCCCATAAGAGTATGAGGCATGTTGCATGAATTGTGAAGCACTTCCAACTTCCTGCCGCAAACACGACGACTAATCAGCCAGTGGCAAAACTCGTTAGCCTTCTTGCCGTTACTTGTGGTACCAAGGATTATTTTAGCTGCTGGCTAAGCAATTGTGCTTCTGATGTTGCTTTTCAAAATATACTTTCTATACTACACAATAGCATGAGCTTGTGTTGGTGTATGTAGTACATGTAGTACCTCCAAAAAATGTGGTGATGTCATAAAATATTTTACAGTAACACTGTAGAGTGGAATGTGTGTACACAATGCATGATAAAAGCAGTCAACAGTTAGCTCTCCTTATAAGGAACTGGTGAATAGCATCAACTACATGACATGACAACAGCTTGACAATGGTCTGGAATGTGGTTGTCCATTGACAAAGGGCTGGGGTTCCCTCATTGTTGGACTGTGTCAGACCATGCCTTGTGTGTGCTAGTCAACCCACGATGCATGTTCATGATTATTCAGAGTGCCACTCATGATCATGTCAGTTCTATTGTGTCAAACAGGTACAATGCAGTAGTTATTGTCTCAGTTCATTCTGTTGTATGTGCTTGCATACATGTGAATTGCCCACCCTCTGTTAGTGACACAGCTGTATGAGATCTGTTCTATAAAAACTCACCAGTTGAGTTTAAAAGCCATTTCTGACATTACCATGGCAACTTAGTTATTGTCAGCTTATTATTTTATCATGTACTACTAATAACTCTTGCAGGAAAAATCATCATCAAGTGGTTGGCTACTTACTTTCAAAGAAGGTCGATCCCAACATTGCAACAAATGATGGTCGCACACCACTTAGCTTTACCAGTGATGCAACTATCATCAGGAATCTCATCAAGGCGGGTGCAAAAGCAGAGATTACCTACAGAAAATACCTTCCAGGTTCATACAGCAAGGAACCTGCAAGTTCAGTTGTGAAGACCTTCATTTTTGGCGATCCAGAAGCTGGAAAAACAACTCTAACTGAAGCGATCAAGTCCGAAAGCAGTGGAATTATCTCCAACCTGTCTGGACGACTGTTTCAGGTGTTGAAGACGAATGAGCGAACTGCAGGAATAGTGCCCCACCAAATCGAGAGCCGTGACTTTGGTGGCATACTGCTTTACGACTTGGCAGGACAGAGGGAGTTCTATGCTTCCCATGATGCCTTGCTACAGTGCTCCGTTCCAGGGGAGACTGCTGTTTTTCTGGTTGTCGCCGACCTATCCAACAGCGATGAGGAGTTTCGGAGAACTGTTCTCTACTGGCTATCATTCATTGGCAACCAGAAAAGCTCCAGCAAGCAGCATGTCATCATAGTAGGTAGCCATGCCGACCAGGTTCGCTCAAAGGAAGGCAAGTCACGTAAAGCAGCAATCGTTGACTCCCTGAGCTCGTCTCAATCATTCACTAGCTTCCACTTTTGTGGGTATGTCGCTGTAGACTGCCGGTATGCCCAGTCTGATGCCATGGGAAGGCTTCGACAATGCCTCAAGCAGAGCTATGAAGCACTGAGAAATACTGGAACACTTGAGATGAGGACACATTGCTTCCTTTTGTACCTCCTCGAAAAGAATCTCAACACTCCAGCCATCACACTCGGTTCATTTGTGGCTGTCATGGAAACAGAGGAAAACAAAGAGCTGGTGTCGTGTATTCCACGTGACATTGATCATCTGGTAACTGTGTGCGAGCAGCTTAGTGCAAGAGGCAACATTCTCTTCTTCAACAACCCAAGCAACCCTTCAGATAGCACAATAGTCTTAGACCAGCCAACCCTGTTCTCAAGGGTGACAGGAACGGTCTTTGCACCAGAGAGTTTCAAGCAGCACGCCTCACTAGCCAGCAACACTGGTGTGGTTTCTTTTATCAAGCTAGCCTCTCAGTTTCCCGACCTGGATTCCAACATTATTGCTCAATTCATGTGCCACTTGGAATTCTGTCATGAGGTATCAGACCCTGAGGTCCTTCAGCTCCTGCAGGCTGGCAAAATTGGCACAAGGGTAGATAGGTTTTTCTTCTTCCCTGGTCTGGTGAGCATTCAGGCACCTGGTAGTGTGTGGGAGCAGGCTGACAGGTTTGCTTACCACTGTGGCTGGCAGCTGCAGTGCACCCAGCCCGAGCATTTCTTGACACCTCGGTTCCTCCAAGTTCTGATCCTTCGACTAGCATTCTCCTTTGCTCTAGCTCCCTGTTCTACAACCTCTGGTGGAGATGGCCAAGAAGCAAGCATTGCAGTGGTACCCACCATTCAGCGCAGTTGCACTGTATGGAAGAATGGGATCTATTGGACCAATGTGTACGGTGCTGAGGCTCTGGTTGAAGTGTCTGCTGACAGCAAGAGGGTTACTGTCTTGATTGGTGGTGAGGAAGGTTACTTGACTGCAGCCACTGAACTTCGATCAGGTATTGTTCACCAAGTACTCCAGGCAAGGAAAGAGTTTTGTTCAACCGTTTCCTGTCATGAGTCTCTCCTGGACTCTTCATCTTCATCACTCTATCCTCCCAGCACATCTGGCATTGGTATACCCATCAGTGCTGTTGCTAAAGCTATCGTTCGTGCAGAGCCATTCATTGTTCTTGACCATAGTAAAAAGTTTCAACTGGAGAAACTTCTAGGTTTTGAGCCCTATGCCAACCTCGGTGAGGCTCTGCTGAAGGAACTATTTGATGAAGGTAGCCAGCATTACAACGAGCCTCTGGAAGATGAGTTCATCTATCGCATTGCTCGCAAAGCTCACCCATCCATGGACCTATTCATTGAGATGCTTGCCCTGGACCATCCAGACATGCTTGATAACCTGGCAGATCTTGGTCGTGACGGTGCCATCCATCGACTAGCAAGAGCAATCCAACTCTGGAGGGGAGACTATCGCACGATTCGCCATCTTAGAGAGAAATTTAACCAGTTCAGTGTCTTTGCCGGGAGAAACCCTCTAGCAATAACGCAATAACTTTCATGGGAAGCTGTACATTATTTTATTGTCTTATTCTACAGAACAATCATTACAACATGTCTCCTCATATTTGTCTTGCTTACTTCCTGTAAAATGTAATGTATCCTGTCTCTCTGTTATTTTATACACCTCTAAGTTGCAGATTACATTTGTGTACTTTGTCATCCTTGCTAACCAGTCTTGTATCTAAGTATTATTATTGCAATTAATAATTATGCTGAAACTAGAATACCACACTCAGAATTTATGCCTTCCTTTAGGAATTTCCTCTTCATAGTCTCCATGCATGTCTTTGTCACCTGAACTCTATGTATGCCTCTGTTGCAGACTACTTTCTTCCTTTCACATTATTTTGTGTGTATAATGTTATTTGGCTATTTTTTGTGCTGTGTAAAACATTATGTATAATATTATTACAACCTCAATTTTGCAGGGCATGATTATTTCTTTTATACTGTATAACTATAACAAGCTTCCCTCGGTACAAAGCAATTACATCCATACGAAAATACAGCATTGAGAAGTCCCTCTGCCGTGTGGATGCTGAATATTCCCCTCTCCCACAGTTTGTTTTCTTGTTCGGAAGATATATTAGAGGCTGAGCACTCTTCCTGACTACGCCTATTGTACTCCCTGCGAGGTTAGTTGTTTCATCCTAGCATCGAGCGCTTTTCTTGCTCGGTCAAAAGTTGGCTGCTTTTCATCGAACAACGCCACCTCCGGGCGGCCATCATCAGTGTCCCGCAAGAAGCGCTGCATGAGTCCCTCTGGTAGAGAGATGTAGCAGGGTAAGTGCTACCGTCTTGGCGAGTCGAGCGCCGAGAACGAAACGAGAGAGAAGTTCATCTAGTTTCTCCGCTGGTATATCTTGGAGCGGCTGCGTATACGTAACTTCGCGAATACTGCACCACGATTCCCAAACACTGTGGGCCCAAGACGTGGATACCTTGGTGTTCTTGGGGATTCGGTTTGCAATGGCAGTGGTGACATCGCTGCTACTGTACTAGTACTGACTGCCTGGCCAAATCGTTGCTCATTCTCTTTCTTCGAGAGTTCAAAGTCTTCAGCGTCGTCTATACATATGACACCTTCCGGAAGTTCCAGAGGTACTAGGGCCAGTGGCGTAGCCAGAGTATTTTAGTTGCTAAGGCACAAGTAGGGCCGTGCGTAGCGCGGCAAAATTAGCGTGTGACTTTCTAGGGGGTCTAGGGGCATGCCCCCCCCATGAAAATTTTAGACCTCTGATATCTCATCCGCTGGCATTTCAGGCCAAGCGCACGTAAGCTTAGCAATAGCGTATTTCCAGCATTCAGTATTCAGTAGTCAGTCATTCAGGTAGACATGCAAACAAGCTCAACTGCTTCGCGCTCGGACCAGATTTCTGACTGGGACCAAGGCCGCTTTTTACATATTGCGAACTGACCCTGCGACGTCGTTGGTGGGGCACTCAGCACCATTCCGTAGATACACCACTGGCTAGGGCTAGTGCTAGGATATCAAAAGGAGCAGGCTCCTCACTCTGCAACGAACAAAGCAACTGACAGTTGTCGCGTAGCAACGTTTAGCACACTATGTGTGTGTGTGTGTGTACGTGTGTGTGTGTGTGTGTGTGTGTGTGTGTGTGTGTGTGTGATTGTGTGCATAGATATAAGACACTGTGTGCGTGTAAAGTTTGTGATTCTCCACAAGCTCATTCTGGGTTGCATGAGGGAACGAGTGCATATGATTTTAGCAGCAATGGCGTCATGCGCAGACGCCGTCGGTAGTATTTCAGCCCCACACACATATTGCGCATGCGCATGACCTATCGTCCAGGCCCCGCCCACTACGTACTTACTAGGCCTATGTACTTACGCTCCATGCTTCCTAAGACCAAATTGCTTCTTATTCCAAGGCAAGAGCTCCAGAAGGAGAAAGAAAGGAGGGAAAGTGAGAGAGGTTAGCAAGTGTGAAGCTTTGTAGCTGAATTGTCAGAGTGGCTATAGATAGCCCTAACTTCTAAAAATAGTACTAGACCATTCTGCCCCCCCCCCCCCCCCCCCCCTCCACAGCTTCTTTCTCAGGACCTACGTTTGTAAATTTCATCCTCCAAGTGAGCTCTACTTGTCTCTAGGGGAAGGCTGCAATGTCTTGTGTGCTATGGAACAGTCACCAGTGAGGTGAACTGGGAGGGTTGAGTGATGTCAGTGGCCTAAGTGTTGGGGTGGGTGCAGTGAGCCATATGGTGCATGTGCTCTAGGACAAGCTGCACTGAGTGTGGCCAGAGGTGAGGTGAGAGTGGCTGTGAGCACCCAGTGCCAGTTCATCTCACCTCCTCCCACACCCTGTGCTTGGTATACAGTGACATGAACAGGCTCTAGGTAGGGAGCCTTACACTGGGCAAGGTGTCTCTTGTGTGGACCGGGCTACACTTCCAGGAATAGTAGACCCTGTGGCTGTATCATGGGCAAGGGGGAGTGTCCCCCACTCCTCTCATCTAAGCATGTCGGTGCTGTCTCAAGGGAGAGGAGCCTCAAGGGAAGATGTCACTCCCTTTTTCTACCACCAAACCAGTGTAGTGTGTATTGTGAGGTAATGGAATAAATGATGGAGGGTTAAGGGTTAAATGGGGGAGGGGTGGGGGTTGCATAGGGTCATTGACTTGGTATGAAGGCACTGTCATGTAGTTTGCTGTGTGGTAGTTAGTTTCAGTTTCAGTGTGTTCACCGTATGACTGTCTTATGAGCACTCTCCTCAGCTGAGGTCATGTGCTGGCTGTCATTCCATTGGCAGTGGAAGCTGTTCTATGACTACTATAGCATGGGGGAATTGGTGGGTGGGTGTGGTCTAGGAGGCCCTTTAGCAGCCCTCTCCATGCACAGTTGACGACCTCCATGTGTTCCTGGCTCTCCCACACTCCTCCTCTTCCATGCAGCCTACAGCAAAGCACACTTGGAGGAGAAGACACCCACTACTGTCTGTTTTGTCTGCTGTGGAGTCAGTCATCCCGGCTCCCGAGCAGCTGTGAGGAGAGGTGAGGAAGAGTAGGCTCTCTCCCCACCTGCATGATTGACTAAGACAGGGCAAGTGGGTGAGAAGGACACCCTTAGTGCTGTGGGTATTTTGGGCAGGGTGGTTGTGTTGCAGAGAATAACATGTTCTATTGAGTTGATTTGATGACATCACTGTCATTAGATGACATCACTGTCATTTGATATGTATGTAGGCACCAGAGCAGACATGGACACAGTTCCAGTCCAGCTGTATATACAGACATGCTAGTTCCATTGCAGCATGTGTGAACAATAGAGTACAAGAATGCCCTTATTAGGAATCTGGCTTGCTGTGACTGTAATAACTGCTGTGGC
>CAWUPZ010000008.1:0-18924 GCA_963924555.1 Crambe crambe
CCCCCCTCCTCTGTATCACTCCTCTGTATCACACCCTACATACCTTTTCTGCTCTTGGCTATGCCCTGGTTCTCCTTGGTCCAGCTACATGTACAGTATCTACAAAGTGGAAGTCTCTTTTAGCCTTGTTAGTTCTAGGAGGAGTGCTGGAAGTGGGTGCTTCATCCATAGCGTGCTAGTAGGTTGTGATCACAGTATAGCAGCCAGTGGGTTCCATAACCTCGTACCCACGCCATTTACAGTTCATACTAGGGGGAAAGGTGCCTGAAAAAACTTCATTTCAAGTAGGGATGGACCTGTAAGATGTACAGAAACAAGGCAGGAATGAGAATAACTCAAAAGCACTACTCTACTACAGAACGATGGTAGCCTCCTCTCTGCATGGCCTCTAACAGAATGCACATTCATCCCTACATTCGAGTCAAACATGAAAGAATGCAAGATTACCTCACATCTGCAAAACTGCACAGCAGATGAATGTGTAGGGTAGTCTTCTTTCGCTCTTTCATCTCTAGCTTGAAGTACAGTACATGTACATGTAGGGATGCAATTGCATTGGGTTGGAGGCCAGAGAGGAGGCCACCATCGTTCTATAGTAGGGTAGTGTTCTTAAGTTATTCTCATCCCTGCCTTGTTTCTGTACCATCCCTACTAGAAATGAAGTTTTACCAGAAATTTTTCCCCCTAGTTTCTGTTCTTTTCTGGGGGTTCTGAACCAACTTTCAAACACAGCCCATTTCACCTCCAAGTACAATGTCACTCTGCAGACAAACGCGCTCATCGCTAGTGACGAGATAGCCTCTGCTACTCACTTCCAAATACGGTATCACACTGCAGACAAATGCGTTTATCGCTAGCGACGAATGTCTTTTGTGCTGGAGACAAACACCATTGGCGATGGAGATGAATGCATTGAAAATGCTCATTCGAACTTCATCCACACACACACATGCACAGCTAGCTATCAGTGACTACCAAACAGAATTTTTGTCGAAATGATTACTAGTCACAGCTACACACCTCCAAAATAGACGTTATCATGCTGTGGAGATCCTGCAACACAAGCGTTCAATAGTCTGGGTGTAGCCTGACTATACGTGCCATGCCCAGAATACTTGAAGAGAAGCCCTCGAAGTGCATAAATAAGATCGCAGAGCATCTTTGGAGACAGTTTTGAGACTGTACAATAGCTCGCCAATCGTAGCTAGTACGCTGCCCTAAACATTGAGCTGAATGAGTCATGTTTGGTCTAAGGGAATGTTGACACCCTGGGTACAAGGCTAAGCACTATAATATCATAGGCAGCAGTGCTGGTCCGGCTTTGGCCGGACCATTTTTTGGCGCATAACAGCCACACCTCTTATTTATAATCCGACTGAGGGCGACATCGTACTGTTGTTTGGACGATAGCGAAAAGTTTTATTTATACTAGGGAAAAAAAGTTTCTGTAAAACTCGATTTTAAGTTAGGGATGTAGCTGAAAAAAGTACAGAAACAAGGCAGAGATGAAAGAACGCAAGAAGACTACCCTACATCTGCAAAAATACACACCAGATGTAGGGTAGTCTTCTTGCGTTCTTTCATCTCTGCCTTGTTTCTGTACTTTTTTCAGCACCATCCCTAACTTGAAATCAAGTTTTACACAAACTTTTTTTCCCTAGTTTCTGTTCTTTTTTCGAGGGTTTCTAAACCAATCTCTAATTAGAAGACGAACGCGTTATCGAGCTGGAGACGAACCCGTTTCGCGCTGGAGACGAACGCGTTGAAAACGCGCGTTCGAACTTAAGCCACACACACACACACACAGCTAGCTACCAGCGACTTCCATACAGACCTTAGGCCGAGATCATTGCTACTCACAAGTACTCACCTCCGAAAACGGCAGTATCACGCTCTCGTACTCACCTCCGAGTATACGCTACATCCACAAGTTATACATACGCAATAGCATTCTCCGCTAGATTAAACGGTCTTCAAGTAGACCAAGTTGATAGAGAAAACGATAAACGAACTTCTACTTACACACAGTTTGTTCTTAGCAAACTCGTCGCTGCCTGTACCCTCGCCTGCATGTAACGCACGCGTTCAGTTGTCCAGGTGTGGCCTGACCATACGTGCCATGCCCACACAATTATTGTGTGAAAAGCTAAGAAGCGTACGAAGGAGAACGCGAAGCGTGTTTGAGACAGTTTTTAGGCCATAACTCGCCAGTCGTAGCTCGTACACAGTTCAAAACATGTAGGAATAATCTCCATGAGCAGAGCAATCGTTTGGTATGTTTAATATTTGCACACACCGTATAGTTTTTGAGTTATGCTTGATGAAAGAAGAAGAAGAAAGAAGAAGAAGAAAGAAGAAGAAGAAAGAAGATGAACAAAATCGAAATTTTCATGTTTGTTTTTCTCGACTTTGCTAAATGTTAGCGGAGTTTTTAGGGTAGATTTAGCAATAGAATAGCAAAGTGATGTAGTCTGTAAGCTTTTTCACTCCTCTGCTTCGTTTTTCTGGGGGCTGCTCCTATACCTTATGTACAGGCAGCCATTTTAAACCTGCTCCATCCCTAACTAAGAAGTACTACCGTACTTCTTGATGTGAAGGTACACATTCGAATGTGTACCTTCACCTTCGAACAAGCTTTGGAATCTTGTAACAATGTTCGTTCGTGCCCTAGTTACTTATACATGGTTCAATAATATGAAACAAATCATGATACTAAAGTACGTCACGTACATTGTACATGTATATAGTTGGTAACCAAATCCGGGTTGACGTTTTCAGTTTGTGCGTTTAGACCAATGGTGAACGAAAAGCTGGCAATCATAAGTCACTGCTTCCGTACCACAAGACGCCCAGCCTGAGCCAACTTATTTTTCAAAGGAAGCGAAGGTACAGTACTGTAGCAACGCGATAGTCTTGCGGTAGGCGGGTTGGCAACGTGTAAACCACACCCACCAAGCACCACATGTTTGTAGAGATGGATTGGAACTGGAGTTTAAGGCCAAACGACGGAAATGAGGCAAGGGCAGGAAAGAGAGGATGAAAAGTAAGCTCGAGAAACTTTCGCTTGAAATAGAAGAGCAGCAGCGGAAAGTTGATACACCAGCAAGTAAAAACCTGGAACTGAAAAGGTTAGTTTACGTAAAAAAATTGCTTAGCGTACCTAAACTACTCTTCTTTTTGTCGGGGAATGTCTGGTTACGCTCAGCTACGATACAAACTACTGGCATTACAGCAGTTCTAAGATAACCGACAATATCATTTTATAGTGCTCCTTGCCTTTAATTTCTTGTTCAGATCTCTGCTCGCCGCGACAGTCAGAAGAGGAACAAAGCGAACTTTTTCAAATGTTTCTGTAGGTTCACTTCCTAAGTCTTAGTAGGGGTCCTGCAACAAGACCATCACCTCCTACTGAACATGAACCAGTGCTGTCTGTCGCAGCTTTTGCCAACGTTCGCCGTTTCGATCATGAAGAGGTTTGCATTGATAAACAGAATGTTTTTGGCAAAGGAGTATTTGGCAAATGTTATCTTGGATCAGTTGGGCCTCTACAAGCATGTGTTAAAGTTCTGAGAAAGGGTCAGCAGTATGAAGCGTCTTTTATAAATGAAGTGAATGTCTTATCACAATGCTGTCATCCCAATATTCCATTGCTGTTTGGGATTATGACGACTTCTGCTGGTTATAAATGCTTGCTGATGAGTTTTCACGGAATCAATGGCATTTCCTACTCTGTCCACTCCTTACTTGCTAAAGAAGCAGACCAATTGGTCACTGTAGCTTGGAAGAAAGTCATTGTTGGTTCTGCCAAAGGGTTGAAGCACCTGCATAGTCATGGGAAAGGACCTATTCTCCACAATGATTTGAAGAGCGACAACATTGTTGTGAGCAACTCATTTGATTGCACTGAACCGTGCATTGTTGATTTTGGCAAAGCATGTTTTCAGCAGAATGCTAAACTGTATCATTTGTCTACTAACGACAAAGCGGTCTATAGAAAGCATCACCCTCAAGTGGCTCCAGAGCTTCGAGACGGTATTTGCAAACAGTCCATGGCATCTGATGTGTACTCTTTTGGTAGAATCCTGGCAGCAATCAACGAGGAAAAGTTGTCCATGCCAGCTCTGACGTTGTCCATGCCAGTCCATGCCAGCTCTGCTATGTGTCTTGACTATGATTACACTAAACGGCCAAGTACAAAGGATTTATGTATGTTTTTAGAAAACCTGTTATTGTAAACACACATGTACCAACAACTGATGTGTGGAGTGTTCAGCCATAGACTGTATAGCCTTCTATAATAAAAGTGTAAATTTGAAGTCTACATGTATATTTGTGTGATCATGTAAAATGGCTGTTTGATGGGTTACAGTTGACCTTCATAAAAGTAGTACTACATATGTAGATTATTGTTTTATGCACTTGCCTATGATGCTTATTTGTTGAAACTTGTATTGACATGATGTAGTTTCTAATCGTCCTAGTGCCGACACCAGTCTTATTATGCTGCATTTACATTGCATAGCTGAAACTGCGGCTATGCCGATATGTGCAAGGCTATGCGGTTTGTGGGTGTAGCATTTAAGGTGGCGTGTGTGCCTTTTTTTCCAAACATACATGTGATATAAATTGATGGGACAGTATTGACACAAAAACCTGCACTGAACAGTTTGTTGCTCCCACGCCAAACTTATGTTTGGTGTGGGAGCTGTAACATTGGTTAAGGTGCGTCCACTTTAAAACAAATTTTGTAAGCACATATCGAAACATAATCATACGGCTGATTTTTTGTTGTTTTGCTGCGTCTGTAGACATAGCCTTGTGTGATAAAGGTGTAAATTTTTGTATGATCAAGTCAAAGTGCTGTACAATAAAGGTATAAATTTGAAAGTCTATTTGTATGAGCAAGTCAGGCGGCGTTTACACTAAAACGTTTTCAACCCAAAACGAATACTCTTCTCTCCGTTTTAGCATCCCGTTTACACCAAAACGATGAAAACGCATACCCAAAACGGAGACTTTTGAATCCGGAGACCTAAGTGGAGACCTCGAAAACGGACCAAGTAAAAACGCTCGTAAACGCTAGTGTAGACGGCGAAAACGTATACGTTAATGAAAACGCAGGCCTATTTCTGCCGATAGTCACGTGTACCTTCCACAAGACGCTTGATTTTACAGTCATGTGTTACTGCTAGTAACAGTTCAGCCTCATTGTCCGTTCAAACAAATTCTTTCTTCTTGCTAGCTGCCGCTCAGTTGAGAGGGAAATCACTTAACGCGAATCGACTCCGTGCATGTGAACTATTGTCACGTGAAAATAACGCGGGTACAGTTTAATAATTGCATTAACTTGCACCGTTTTTGATGAAAACGTATTGGTGTAAATCCCGCACCGCCTCAATGTAAACGAATACTAAGTATTCGTTTTTGACTTAAAACGTATTTGTGTAAATGCCGCCTTAAATGGCTGTTTGATGGGTTACAGGCAGCCTTCGCAAAAGTATTATTATGCACTTGCCTAGAATGCTTATTTGTTGAAACTTGTATTGACATGATGTAGTTTCTAATCATTCTAGTTCCCACACCAGTCTTATTATGCTGCATTTACATTGCATAGCTGAAACTGCGGCTATGCCCGATATGTGCAAGGCTATGTGGTTTGTATGTGTAGCATTTAAGGTGGTGTGTGTGCCTATCATACTTTTCAACACCAGCCTTGCATGCCAGCTTTTCCAAACGTACATATATATCTTGGTGTATCTAGCAATTTAGGTTGTGTAGACACCCTAGTATAAATTGGTAGAACAGTATTGACACACAAACCTGCACAGAACAGTTTGTTGCTTCAACACCAAACTTGTTATGTATTAGCTGTAACATTGCTTAAGGTCCGTCCACTTTAAAGCAAATTACAGCGTATATCCATACTATGATCGTACAGCTGATTCTTTGTTGTTTTGCTTTCTGCCTGCATTTGTAGACATACATGTAGCCTTCTACGATAAAGGTGTAAATTTGAAGTCTATTGGTATGATCAGGTTAAATGGCTTTTGATGGGTTAGAGTCAACCTTTTGAAACTTGTATTGACATGATATAGTTTCTAATTGTTCTAGTGCTGACACCAGACTTATTATGCTGCATTTACATTGCATAGCTGAAAGTGCGGCTATGCCCGATTTGTGCAAGGCTATGCGGTTTGCATGCATAGCATTTAAGGTGGTGTGTGCACCTGTCATATTTTCAACACCAGCCTTGCATGTCAACTTCTCGCAAACCTAAACTTAAACTTGGTGTATCTAGCAATTGAGGTTGTGTAGACACCCAAATATACATGTAAACTGACAGGACAGTATCAACACAAACCTGCACAGAACGGTTTGTTGCTCCCATGCCAACCTTGTTATGTAATAGCTGTAACATTGGTCGAGGCCTTTCAACTTTAAAACAAACTTCTTAAGCAGATCATGTTCACCTTCCTGAAACACATTAGTACCATACAGATGATCAGAATGCTTTAATATCATCACAGTCACTTGACTTGCAACAACTGCACAACCTGAAAACATGAGGTTGCAGAATGTACATGTACAATGGTGAATGTAAAAAATCTTCGTGTGTGTGTGAGAGAGAGATAGAGTGAGAGAAAGAGGGTGACGACATGAAAGCAAGAAAAGTAATGTTAATATCCAGTTGGTCCTCCGTTCACTTCTATTACATTGGGCACTACTTTTCTTAAGTGATGAATATACTTCTGGCATTTGGCTGTGTCAACTGTTTCCCAGAATTGAAGTATTCCAGCAACTAGCTCATCCTTAATTTTCGGTTTGACAACACGACGAATATATTCTTTTAACTCGTGCCACAAGTTCTCAATGGGGTTCAAGTCAGGCGACTCCGCTGGGGTCTTCCACCAATTAATGCCCATGTCATCAAATCACACACGAACTCTTGCCGACGTGTGTTTTGGATCATTGTCTTGCATAAGGCGGGGATTGCTGTTGACTTGACTTAGATATGGGACCATTCCTGACTTAAACACCTCAATCAGACTTGTCGCGTTCATTAATCCTTCAAAAATAACATTCGGTGTCTTCCCTTGGCAGCTGATCCCAGCCCAAACATGTAGTTTACAAGGATGTTTGGCTCTCGGTTTAGGCTTTGCCTGGGTATCTGCTTTCCGCCAGCAAAATCTACGATGGCAATCTAGCATAATGCTGGATTCATCAGTCCACAGGACATCCTCAAATTCGTTATTCACTCCCTCACTCAAATGTTTGGTAGCCCATTCAAGACGCGTTTGTTTGTTCTCGTTACGGATAATTTGACAATAGGCACTGCCATGAAATGTCCAACCGAGTTGACGACGAGAAGCTAAGATTGTTTTTAAAGAAAGTGGGTGCCCTCTGTCAACAAGGAGCTTCTGTAGTTGTACTGCGGTTGTTTCATCCTCAGCCTGCATCTGTGCTTCAACAATTTGCATTACAGCTGGCGTTATTTTTGTAGGGCGTCCAGAACCTGTGAAAATAGTCAAGATAAGAAACAAAAGTTTGATGAGGTAATGATATCGTTTTACCAAGCAAGAGGGTGTGTGTTAAATAAGACAGTGATCACACTTGACGTCACAAATGTGTTTATTTTTTGTTGAAGCCATAATAAGTCATGAGACACTTCAGCCAAGTGGATTATTTGAAATTGGTCACATATTGGAGTGTTAAATTTCTTATTGCACACTATCTACATGACCAGTGCTCCACATGACTAACAGACACCTATGAGGGCCACTCAGTAAACAACAGCTATCTAAAGAACTGTTACAGCAGTTTTATGACTCCGTGTGTTCATAAAACATAAAGCGTAAACCATGAAGCATGCAGTGAAGCTCATAAAAAGAATTCGATGTAAGTGGTGTATAAACTTACACCAAAAATATGGCCAATGATCTTTGCTTTTCACACTAACACAGAAGTAATAAAACCCCTGTACACTAAAAGTCCATAAGCAACAAGTGTGCATGAACACAACATACAAGTGAGCAGTTTGTTTGATAACTTTACTAAAAAGTAGGATGCATGCCGAAGTCTTTTGGCTACTGTTTCTATGGTACAATTCCCATCAATGGTAAATCCTACATGACAACCAAACAACTACGAAACATCTGGCGAAAAAGAGATCCAGTGCAGATTGTTGAACTTCACTGAGAACATATCTAGTTTATTTTACTGGCGGTTTAGACTACGTTACAGTTTCAACCAGCTCTCAGAAGAGAGACTATGCCGTTTACTGTACATAAATTGAACAAACCTGGTCGACGAGCAATGCTTCCAGTTTCTCTGTGCTTCTTCAACAGCCTGCACACGTCGCTCACTTTCACTTGGAGGCCTTCCTCTGCCAGTAATCGCACTATCATTGTTGACTTGTATCCTTGCGTTACAAAGTTGTATACATGTATAACGGTTAAGCATCAAAGCGAGTGTACAAGCGTTACTCTTGTAGTAAGTACTTACAATACAAGCACAAAATCCGTTGCTGCTTGTAAGAGCTGTACACCATTTCGATTCCTCTCGGTTTCTTTTCCTGCTTCACAAACGAACGAGTTAGGCACGTGTTGCAAAAGGGAGTGGTCACCATACGCCCCACCCTCAAGTATGTTGTATATGTGCGTTGTCTACCGCAACTGCGGTACCGCGCGTTACTGCTGGAATGCGATCGGAAACGTAGCGTACAGTAATTCAACCGCAGATCGCACTTCGAAGTACGATCGCACTTCGAAGTACGATCGCACTTCGAAAGAAGAACTACAGTAATACCGCCGTACTTCCGTGCGCTACTTATCCTTTTTTTGCCTAGTACTGTAATGTCTGTGTTTGTACATGTATGTGTGTATGGTATGTGTGTATGTCTTATGACCGTATAAGTAAAACACTTTTCTGGTAATAGTTTTTGCGTCTTGAATAATTTTGTTGCTTTTATTTTCAAAGTAACAGGATTTAGTTGTACAAGCTAATACAGATCCACTCAACTTTGCCGATGGCACGCAATCAATTGCGCTACTGCTTCATTGGCAACATGCAGATTTTATGCAACTCTACTACATTCTAAACGACTCCTTTACTACCAAGAATGATTCTTTTCATGTTGAAAGCAGCAAGCAGTTACAACCTACACACACACTTTATGCTCCTGTGCGTACATCCCTGTCTAGTTATTTGTGTGAATTATTCTATGAGTGTGGGAAACTCAAATGACAAACTGTGCGCCTATGCAGTACCAGTCAGTTGCCTTAAAGTATGTTAAAATTTTTGACAACTATTAGATGGAGACTGGTCCGCTTCGTTGCCCGCCGAGTGCTTCTCAGTATCGTTTTGTTGGGAAAATGTAATACATTAGAATAGACATCTCAGCACACTGTCGACTTTTCGGCTCTCTAAGGGCCTTCATCAGGAGCGCATGTGTCCCAACAAAACGATACTGAGAAGCACTCTGCGGGCAACGAGGCAGACCAGTCCCCATCTAATAGTTGTGTAAATTATTTGCGTACAAGTACACCAGTATGTACTAGGATGAAGCTCTGCCAACAATGACTGTACTACACACCAAACAACCACCGTAAACAAATGACACATCACGATTACCATAAATTAGCTAAACCAAAATGCACATTCAGTTAGTGTAAAATTGAATTATGAATACCCTTTCTAAGTTTAATTGTGATTAATCATGGGCCAATACATATGGGGGAGCATATATATTGGCCCATGGCAATAGCCAGGCTTCAACCACCCTACAAAAACTAGGGAAAAGAGTTTCTGCACAAGTTCATTTCAAGTAGGGATGGACCTGTAAAAAGTACAGAAACGAGGCAGGGATGAATACTCGCAAGAAGAGTACCTCAGTACAGAGCAATGCAGAAAAGACAGACAAGAAGACTACCGTATATCTGCTGTACATGCAGCAGATGTAGGGTAGTCTTCTTGTCTTTCTTTCCCGTCATTGTTCCTTAGTGGGGTAGTCTTCTGGTGTGTTTTCATCCCTGCCTTGTTCCTGTAGTTTTTACCGGTCCATCCTTACTTGAAAGGAAAATTTTTAGAAACTTTTCCGTGGTATTTCTTAGATGCAATCATGGACTCGTCACTACCACATTCAGTTAAGCACAATTGCAAACAAAAGAAACGAGATTGAATGGGAGAAAAAAGCAAGATCAGTCAAATATGGGAGTTAATGAGTTACCATAAATTTCCCCAAAAACTGGAAGGATAAGAAAATTTGGGGGCATGCAGTGCACTGCAGGTTGCATGCATACCAAGCAGCAAAGAGTGAAGGTAAAAGAAGGAAGGAGAGAACATTTTGTCCTAAAAGCATTGAAGCTAGATAGCAACAAGTAGCAAGGGACATCATTTCCGCTCCTTAAAAAGGGTGTGTCTTGCTGCACAGATGGGATACAAGTAGATGTACAGCATATTCACTCAGGAAAATTGACACATCTAAAACAACTCAGAACCACTCAGCCATAAAGATTATGCAACATGGAAAAGGCAGGATTGATACAATCTTTTGTTACCAGCTGAGGAGCCTGCCAGAACCAGTGGCTACATTCCTACTAACTAATAATGTCACTTATTCATGCCCATGGCGGAATTTGGGGGAGGAGTGGGGCAGAAGTCCTGCCTCCACGCCACCCCATATTGAACCTTGTCCGCTTGCTGAGTTTTGCATGCTACTTGCATGGGGCCGTGCTCAAGCCCTTACCCCTCCATAAAATATCCGTAAACTAGTTTCACTCCCCTTGAACTCAATCTTAAATTCAGCCCTGATGCCAATAATGTCAAAACATACATCTACTATTTAACCAGTACAAGTGTTTCAAGAACACCTACTACAATACATCTAACCAAACAATACTGTAAACCACAATATTAGGATTTTGGAATAATTGTTAATGATGTATGGATAAAGGTTGATCTAATGCCCCGTAACCCCAGAAGGGAGGGAGCGACGGCTGGAGTTTCTGCGTGGAGCCACACCCTCTACCTAGATCCTGGGCTGGGACTGGACATGTGCCTGTAAGCCTCGCATCGCATGGGCTGACCGCCCGTCGAGTGGGCTGACCGCCTGTCAAGTGGGCTGACCGCCCGTCACATGGGCTGACCGCCCGTCACATGGGCTGACCGCCCGTCACGTGGGCTGACCGCCCGTCACGTGGGCTGACCGCCCGTCACATGGGCTGACCGCCCGTCAATCATGAATAAGCTATGTTTCAGTTGGTTGAACCACCTTCACCGTCATGCAGCCAGGCTGTCCTGTCTTCTTGTGGCATCCGGCCCTGTGTCCCAGCCCAGTAGTTTGCTTTGGGTATGCAGATATTTGTAACCCTGCAAGATGGGAGTGTATGTTACCAAAACATCCTCCAGTGGTGCATCCTGCACCAACACTCCCAAACCAAATACTCTCCCTATCAAAATAACTGATTACATCCCATGCATTGTAAGTACCAATACCGCACCAACACTCTCCCTCTCAAAGTGAAAAAGATTAGATTCCGTGCATTGTATGTACCAATACCTCACCAAAACTCCCAAACTGAGTACACTTCCTCTCAAGAAGAAAATATTAGATTCCATGCATTATAACTAGGTTGCATAACCCACCAAGTGTGCATACCCAAAAGTATAGGAATAGTACAGAATGACAACAGACACAAGTATTTACAATAGCAAGTGCAAAGTAATCGTTTACATCGCGCAACATCAAGATAACAAACGTCAAGGTACCGAAGTCAGCTGTGGTAATAGTGTCCGGATGTACGATAAAACGGCAGTGGACTTCCAGCAGCCCAGTGTTTGAATCAGTGAGTCCGGGATGCCCACGTGTGCTGCTGTTGTGGCAGCACCTATTCAAGAACTGTGGCCACTAAATTGAGAGACATCCACCCCTGCAGATGCCAAGCCCTGCCGGATCGCTGCAACCCTATGCATGCGAGAAAAAGGCTGACCATCCTCAAAGATGAACGAGGGTCCAGGTGAGCTGGGACGCATGGCTAAAGAGGTGAGGACAGCAGCCACAGGGCTTAACATGTCCCCAGTTACTGACATATACCATAACTCCTGAATCAAACAACACATATGTCTTACTGTGGCGTAAGGTAATCACCAGATACTCTGGTCTACTATGGCTGTTGACACGCATGTCCCCCCATGAGAGCCTGGATGAGCTATACACACTCGATGAGGAGCAAGTAAACTGACCAGACCACAGGAAGGCGAAGAAACCTAGGCAGCATGCAGCCCATAATATGTAGTAATCTATAGACCGCATGGGTACTGACCGAACTGCATGCAAATGGCATAGAATGGCTGGTGCAAATGGGAGCCGAATTGACGAGGGGGAGAGCTACTGATCATGCAGTACAGACACAAGGCGGTACAGATTGAGATCAGTGAGAGGAAGAGGGTGCAAGAAAACTGATGGTAACAGGTCATGTAGCGCCCTATGCCTGAACCGTAAGCTGTACATGTGTTCATGACTATTAATTCCCTGTGTAAGGAGTGTGCAAACAGATTGGTCAAATTCAGTGCGATCTGTTCGGGCATCTCCAGAGCCAGAAGTTCCAGAACTACTGGTGGCACCTCTACTAGAGGCACCTGAGGAACAAGTAGGGCACCTCCACCAGAGGCACCTGAGGAACAAGTAAGGAAAAGGCAGTAAGATTGTTGCGGGAAAGAGCTTCAGCTGCCGTGTTGGAGGCGCCTGGAATGTGTACTGCAGAAAACTGAAACTTGTAATAGGCGGCATGAAAAAAGAGACAACGAAGAAAGTGGCTTAAGAGAGGATCTCTTGAGGTGAACTTGCTGATTACAGGCACAACAGCCATGTTGTCTGAGTGAAAGCATACATGGTGGGCTTCCCACCGACTTCCCCAAAGTGCGGCCGAGATCGCTACTGGGACAGGCTTTTTAACTGCTATATCCAATAATGATCAATGCTGTGGCCACTGCCAGTGAAACCACTCGCATGAGGGGTGGAAAGTACCACAGCTAAAGGCGCCAGAGGCATCAGAGTATATGTGAAAAACAGGAGCTGGGGGCAATAAAAAAGGACGAACCATTCCATACTCGCAGAAAACAAAGCCACCATTTCGATCTACACATTTGGATGCATTGAGGCGAACACAATGGTGAGGCTTGGATGTGACAGAAAGAAGGGCAAACAAATGACACAGAAAAATTCTACCCGGGCGAATGACAGTGCCAGCATGTGCTAGGTGACCAACGAGCGACTCCCACTCCTTGTGATTGCACAATCTCCTACTGCACCAAGTAGTGGCAAGGGCTTGCCGCCTGGTCAATTTATCAATGGGTATACTCCCAACTGGAACAAACTGGTGTCTATCAGAATGCCCAGGAAAGTCACGGAGGATTAGGGACCCTCTATTTTGTGTGTAGCTACTGGGATACCGGATTGAGAGAAGACTTTGATAACTAGTGTCACCACTTGGGGTGCTTCCAGTGTGCCTGGCTCCCCCACGAACAAAAAGTCATCCAGATAGTGAAGCAAGAAACGTACTCCATGGCAGTTAATGGCCAACGCAAGCATATCAGCAAAGGCTGTAAAAATCTTAGGGGTTGACCTGAGTCTAAATGGTAGGCTACGGTGAACATACACATTGTCCTGCTACCAGATCACTAAGAGATGGTGATCATGAAGGTAAACTTGAACGACTCAATACGCATCTTGAAGGTCATTTGACCAGTTGGGTCCCCTGACTAAGAATTTGTACGATATGAACTGTGTTGTACGCAGAGGCATACATCAACAAACAAACATCTGCCCCGATGCCATCGTTGACACTGAACGCCCTTGGCACAGGCAAATCCACCATCAAACACCATTTGTCCGAATGAGGCTTAGGCAACAGGCCCAGTGGGCAAACATGCACTTACTCAGCCTGTTCTGGGGGCAGAAGACCTACAAGGGACCCTCTCCCCAGCTTTCTTTGGTTATGCGCTGCTAAAACTGATGAGTTCTCCAAGCAGTGCACCAAATATGCCTGAGAAGACAGTGCCTATCAAAGTATGAGAAGCGGCTTTTGACGAATGTAAATTCTATATTACCCTGATACTGAACAAAATATGCTATGTATAAAGCAATGACAACAGATCCAACCATATACCGAAACCAACGGACCTTCAACCCAATCCATAATTATTACTACACAAACCAAACACATGACCATGAGACAGTGACTGGTTGAGTACTCAATGCCGAGAAACAACAGACGGACCTGAAATCCTTTCCAACGCGAGCTACCGTTGGTGAACTCAGATCCTTCGTGGCCATCTAGGCACTCAATCCCTTTACATGTATGTCTCCTCTGGCGCACTGTACAAATGTGCCTATAAGTACAGGAATGTGGCAATGCACAAGTGCCACGATTCCCTGATGCACAAATCTGTAGGACAGTCTCAGACCTCCGATAACGACTGTCAAAGTTCCTAGGTGTCTCAAAAGGTGATCGCACCCACTGCTGCAAAACTGTCAGGGTGCATTGGTTGGCATTGTGATTGGGTTCCCGGCATAAGGAGCAAATAGTTCCCCTGCTGGAACCGTGAGACCCCACTAAAGTAGCCACCTGCAACCCTGGAAGCAACGTATTCCGTGGCAGTGAACTGTCGACGGCTGCTTGCCGCCGGAATGTGAGGTTGTACTCTTGCCAACCAGTGCCCCCCATGCCTTACTACCTCCTTGATGATGAGGCGACAGTACGCTAAACTGTCCCGGATCTGAGGATCAGTGGTCAGGACCGCCATGTAGGCGGCAAAGCAATACAGCTAAGAGAAGGAACCTCCCTCAGCCTCAAGCTGGTTATGGAGAGATATGTTATCCGCTACCAGATCTCTCATGTCCATGAACTCCCCGGCCCGAATACGATGGACTAGACCAGATACCTGTGGACTAGATCAGATACCTGTGGACTAGATCAGATACCTGTGACAGATGACCAGATACCTGTGGACTAGACCAGATACCTGTGGACTAGACCAGATACCTGTGGACTAGATCAGATACCTGTGACAGAATGAAACCTAAACACAAGGAACTGGGAGCTATGGCAGCTGTTGGGGAGATTCACGGCCCAAGGGGAGCCAACGGCTGGAGTGGCGCCTGTGACACTGTCGGGAGGGGTTCTCAAAGACCAGTGAGGTGAACAACACACCGGAGGGTTCTGAGACCAGTGAGGTTGACAACACAGTGGAGTATCGACTAAACCCAGGTGTACACCCCAAACTCTGATCAAGCAGTAGGACGGAAGTGATGGAGGCTGGTGGAGCCTATAACATGGGGTGTGAAATGGCAGTAAGGAGACCTGTATGGGATACAGGCCTAAAGTTACTGCATACACAAGTGGACGCACGTGCATGTGTATGAAAATGCTAAAACGTGTGTGTCTATACACACTAAACAAGCAAATGACAATACGCTTTTGTCCAGCTAAGAGTTGTGTGGAGACTGAAAGCTCTGCAGGTACACGTATATACGAATAGCAAAAGGAGACAAGTGTGACTAGTGGTAAATACCACATTGCCTCCAAAATTTGCCACCTCTTAATTTACGACGACATTTACAAGCAACAAACATTTTAGGGGAAACTGGAAACAAACTGTACCCTTTTTGTGGGCTCACGCTTAAACCCCACCTCCAATTATTTGTCAGGCCGTGCCATTTAGCAGCATGTTATAGGCTATTTCTAATAAGGCCACTCCAATATAATTCATTGCCTCTCATCACTCTCCTGCTTCCTCTGGAGACAGCCGCATGCTACCTCATTTCTGCAGACGTTAATATACTAGTATTACATTCACCTCTGCAGAACTTGCTCCCAGTCTTAAAGTAGCCCGACAACGAGTTCCCGGAAGTTGTCAACCACGTGTTCGACGTTCGGCCTTCAAGTAGTACCAATTCCAGCAAGGTACTTAGCCTCGCCTATTAATCATACGCGAAAGTAGGCGCGGCTCCGCGAAGCTACGAGTAACTGTCATAATGAATAATGATAATAAGCGCCCGCCCGCATGCTTCTACTAAGTGCTTAGTGATGAGAAACAAGTAATCCCATTGCAGTGGCCTAAATACGTCAATGAAGGCTGAAACTATTTGCAATGCGCCAAGCTTTCAGCAGCAACACGGTAGCTAGTATCACTCCCCTTCTAACCCCGAGCTCTTTGATAAGTACACGTGCATACGTCAATGACCATATAGCTATCTCGTACTCATACGCCACCGATTGGGTCGTCGACCCGTCGAGAAACTCACCAAGTATATGTACGTAAGCATATATCTATCTAAACACACATTACCACATACAGTACAACTACATGACCTGGTTGAGGCAACGAGACGGCCGGATGGGTACTGACGTCTAGAATCTGACAGCAGTGCTCGAAATTCCTTTCAGATTAACACCAAAAGTTCCTCCCAGGAACAACTCAAGTCCGTAGGCGATGAAGCCTCGTCCGCTGAGACGTGCACCTCCGAGGGCGTAGCGTTGCCTGACCGTGTAGCCCTAAAAGCAGCGAAAGAGCGGGCGCTACGAGGGGGGCGGCCAGGACGACAAGACCTCTCTTTCGGAATTACAAAAGAAAAACGGAGCAGCGACAGACAAAAGCCAAGAGCAAGCAGACCGCTTTCACCATGGTTGATAGCAGCGTGGCTGACTGGATGCCTATCGCGCATGCGCCAGAAGGAGTAGCCCCATCCACATCATTAACTCCGCTTAAACCATTGCTTTAAACGGCAATTAAATGGAAATTGACAAGTAAACAACGTAAAATGCATGAAAATGGCAACATTATTTTCTGCACAAGTACTACTTAATAGCATTACTCTGCACAATACAATCAAAATGGCATCTTTAATTTATTCTCCACATGACCAATAGTTCATAACATTTGACATGTACTTACTCCCATAATTTAGTGTGTTGGTAAAACCTGTTGCATGCAAAAAATTGGCTCACTTAGGTCAACACAAAACAGAGCACAAAAAACTTGTGATAATAAGACACTAGCTCCTCCAGCATAATGCTTTTTACTTACATTTTCAGACAGTTATAAGCACCCATGGCTAAGCCAGAATTAATGTAGAGCTTGCTCTCACTCTCTATAGCGGAAACCTTCAAGGAAACAGCAAATACTGAATATATGTCAGCTATACACAAGTTACTCAAAAATCTGCATCATCCCTACACATACTAAGACACTTTGTTAGACTACTTTGTTTGTGTGGCCTGAGATTAAAATGTCCACATGAAGCTGTCTTTCAACTACACATACAAACAAACGAACGGTATGCGCTATCTTTAATACATACAAAGCAAGCACACCGGTAAGTCAGAAAATACCTAACACCAGTACAACCTACATGTTTACACACATGAACCCTGATTACCAAGGAACACGGGATTTGTGTTGCATGCAAAATGCGGTTGATTAGGTCAACGCAAAACAGAGCACAAAAAACTTGTGATAACAAGACAGCTCTTCCAGCATAATGCTTTTTAGTTATGTTCTATATGCAGCTCTGATGTTCTGTATGCAGCCCTGATATCCACTCAGGGAAGAGTGATGCACCTAAAACAACTAAGGACTGTTCAGGAACAGAGATCAAGGAAAGGCTGTCTGTCTGGACAGCTACCAAGTGGCGGCACTGGTTAAAGCATAAGTCCTGGAAAGCAAGGATGGACCCGGGTAAAGATCCCACGGCAGGCTTTAGTTTTCAGGGTTGATTGTTATCGGTGCTGTTAACATCCTTTCAGCGTAACAAGCGATCCGGTCCTTTTCTATACTGTTGTCCAACATTGGCTTCTGGCCATCAACCATGATCGCATCACCATTGGTTTGTTGTCGAGTCTCCATCGATATAGTAATATTGCTTATGCAAATGTTTCATGGAAGACTTAGCATCCGATCCCTTGAGGATCCGACACCAAGGGCAACACACCCACTCCATCACACAGCATCAGTGATGCTTATCAGCTCTGATAGCGAGCAGTGTGGAGAAGATTGGCACTAGCTTTCCTCCACACTGTATAACACACCAAGGCGTCCCTGATTGACCTCGACTCGATGTCCCGGCTTTTTGGGCAGCTACCAAGTGGCAACACACTGGTTAAAGCATAAGTCCTGGAAAAGGAGGATGGACTCGGGTCGAGACCCACAAAAGGCTTTAGTTTTCAAGGTTAATTACTGTTGGTGCTGTTAACATCACTTAGGCGTAACAAGCGATCCGGTCCTATTCTATACTATATCACCCTATAGGGAACCACTTGGTGGTCGTGAGAAAGTCCTATCTTGAACTGACCAATTTGTACTACGTATATGTTTTTCTCTTGGTAGGAGGTAGTCTGAATAAGAAACAAGGTGGAACAAAACCTTGAGAAAGAAACAAGATGGAATAAAACATTGCTCCACTCGTTTAACATACTACTCCATATCTTGGAAAAAGTATGATTATTATCATATAGTTGTAGCAAACATGATTACAAAATGGAATGTGAGCAACTGGGTGTGGTCAAATGTAACATGATGAAACTACCTTATGCAACAATATTTTATTAATATACATGTACTTGAAATGAAGCACTCCTAAAATGGACCTGCTTATTAATATGCACTTACTGCATATAGACATGTGTGCATACACATATCTGTGGGTGAGTGAGTGAGTGTGTGTGTGGGTGTGTATACATTCTTACATACATTGCTGAGTACTGATATACACAATGGCAATGAATTTACCATGGCCACAAATACCTCAAAATCTTGGTCTACAACCTCACAGAAAAATGGTTCAAAGGAACAAGAATCACTATATCAAGTTGGTTTTCAGCTTTTAATCACCAGGACGACTAAGCTTAGCATCACAACTGCTTTGCT
>CAWUPZ010000009.1:0-23693 GCA_963924555.1 Crambe crambe
GCAGGATTGTGAGTTTGACTTTTGATAATCCAGGTGACATTGTGCACGCCCTTAGCCCATACACACAACACCTGACCCAGCTCATTCTTAACGGCAGGCTTCCTAGTATTATGGAATCATTTTTTAATGGAATTTCACTAACCACCCAATGCTTGAAGACTTACGTGTATGTCATGCACTGACACCTGAAGAATTGTTGCCTTTAGTTAGCAATCTGCCAAAACTTGGAAATGTAGTCAAGTTAGTGCTGACGTTTGGTAGGAAGTTTTCAAGGATGCTAAGAGTTTGTCGGTCTTAGACTACCTCCGATTGTGCCGACTTTTGACAGAACTTACTTTGAATTGCTTAGACTTTCGGTTTTTGGAATTGCCTTCAGCTCTGTTCAGTTCCCTAGAACCACTTCTTGTTAACAAGCTCAAGGTTCTCACCTTAGAATTCATTTGTTTGAGTAGCTCTGCTGCCAAAGCACTGTCCCATTCTCTCCAGTCACAGCACTGCATCCTGGTCACCCTGACATTGCGTCACTTCATGTTTCAAAGCAATGCATCCATGGAGCTAGCTATCGGCATAGGCAGAAACAACAGTCTTCATAGGATCGTTTTTAGTGCATGTCAACTGAGCTTAGAAGATTTCAGCACTCTTGATGCACTAAGATCTATCAAAACACTCAAAGAGATAGTCATACAGTAGTTAAGCACAGCTATGGTGATTGACAAAGCAAAGCAACAATTTCAGTCACTGAGACTGTGCAACCTACAGTGTATGAACATTGCTTTTAAAGTGGTAATTTGCTTTCAGCATTGATCGGATGACACTGAATTTGCTAGTCATGGATTATGCTAAATTGCTACTGTATCTTTTGCTTGTATATTTCTCTCATGTATTGATTGAAAGTTCATTTTCAAAAGTCTCACTGATTTAGATGTACACAGCAAAGCTTCTATACCTATTCTTTGATCTTTGAATAACAACCATTCCTCGCTCTATGTTCTATTGTTCTGTGGTTCATCATATCAAAATGTATTACGTTTTGCTCTGTTTTCATTTGTGTTCTAGCAACATAGTATATTATGTATATGTGACCGAAAGGAACTATTAGTAGACCAGTGCTTCTATTATAGTAACATGGTAAGCATTTCGTTCTAATCAGCGAGTGATGAAAACTTATTTATACTTTAAGTGTTTGAACGTATTAATTCACTTTAGCACATATAAGTGAGTCCCCCCTTTTGTGGATTGTTTGCACAGTGTCAACAAGAATGTAGGGGCACTTATTAGCCTCGTACCCAGGGCTTCTCTTCTCAAACGGAAGCTTTCGTTGCTTTCATGATTCGGAGAGGAGAGGAAAAGTTTCAGGCGCAGTTTTAAAGCTCTCCATGCTACTTACTACGGGTTGGGCCGTTCGCTGCCGCCGCCATAAGCCCAATTAATGATTGACCATGGCGGGTGAGCGTAGGCGCGTTTCACGCCGTCCAATGCAGCTCTGCCCCTCTTCGCAAGGGAGGCCAAGTGTTGTTGACGCCAAGGCGGACCATGAGGTTCACTGTTGGGATATTGCTGCTGCGCTCTCTTGCTCCTGGCTGATGATGTGGAGGAAAACCCATGCAGGCCCGCCATTGATCGCCGCACACTGCTGCCACTGATACAGGCTTGCTCCAATCCACTTTTAGGAATGCAGGGTTCGCTTTTGTCTGAGCGGGTTTTTAGGAGTTCTTTTCGCGTGTTGATGAAACCATTTGGAGATACTTGGACAAAATCGCGGGAGAGTTGCTTAGCAAAGATCTTATCGATTGGGAAGCGCGAAGGATGTGTCAGACACTATTGGACTATCTTCCACTGAAAAGTCGAGTAAGCTGTTATTTGCTGTTCAAAGTAAAATTGCCAGTGCGAAAAGTGACAGGCCATCGAAGAGTTTGTGTCGTGTGATGAAAAAGTTATGTCTAGCAAAGGAGATGTTTGAGAGGTTTGGTAAGTGCCTTCAATGTTGATTGGAGTTCATGAGGTAGTGCATGTACACTGGAAAATTTGTTAATGTTTGATTTTTATATGCCTTTTTAGAATACTACCAAGCACAAAGTATATAAGCAAGTGATGTAGAAAAAAGATGATGTTGCTGTTGAATGTCTTATTGGATGTTTTGTTGCTGGTTCAATGGACGCATTTCAGCTTTAACCATTGCTAAAGATAGGCACAAGTATGTGTATATACAACAGATTTGAAGAGTGCAAAGATGTATGCAATCTTTAAAAATGTATGAAGTTTGTGGGTGGGGCTATTTGTCATGGTGGACACGCATGCATGGAGTGTACGGATGTCATTGGGCAAGGATCCTTCCCTGTTTCCGTGTAATTTCCGTGTAATCGCATTCATTTCCAATTTGGAAGTTGGTTTGAAAGCCCCCCCAAAAAGAGCAGAAATTACGGAAAGATGTTTCTGAAAACAAACTTCATTTCAATTAGGGATGGACCTGTAAAAAGTACAGAAACAAGGTGGGGATGAGAAAAACTCAAGAGCACTACCCGACTATGGAACAATGGTGGCCCCACTCCGGCCTCCATGCAATGCAATGCACTTGCATCGCTAATTCACTGTGTTGTGTAAGTAACAAAAGTTAACTAGGGATGCAAGTGCATTGCATTGGAGGCCAGAGATGGGGCTCCCATTATTCCGTAGTAGGGTAACGTTCTTGAGTTTTTGTCATCTCTGCCTTGTTTCTGTACTTTTACAGGTCCTCCCTACTTTCAATGAAGTTTTTTCAGAAGCTTTTCCATACTAAACTATATTTATTACTGGCTGTAGCATAGGCACATACCATAAATTGGAAAATTTTCTTTGCTGTCGGAATATATTTGTCATCACGTAAAACTACAGAAATTAATCTCACAAAATATTTTCTTTGTGAATAATTAATAACATGCGCTGTCACCAGTAGTTCAAACCTACAAAAGTTATTCAGTATAAAAATTTTCTCTCGTGGAAATTCGTTACACAAAATTTTCCCATTTGACATGTAAGTCTTTTAATAAGTAAGCTACCTGAGTTTACTGGTATGGTTAAAGGTGTGCTCCTAGGCTAAGATGTCTTACAACTGGACTGGAAGACAGTTTACCTAAACTTGCTCAGCCTAATTATGAAACCTTACTTTGGTGAAAATGGTACACCACACATCAATGTGTATATAGTAGACAACAATTGGCGTAAGACATCCTTGACTCTCTCAATTATATGTGGTGTCTCTCAGTGAGAAAGTAAGCTATCACTTGTCTTCCATGGCTGTACTAGCACCAGTGTCTCTGCAACTGTTGAATCTTGTTTAATGTTGCCTTAGAAAACAGCGATCCACCACATGTTTCAAGCACAAGTAATTTTTTATCTTTGAACGACAAAGGTATGGACACTTTGGTATTGTCATTAATTATTTCAGCATTTTCAGTTGCTCTTCATTTTTCTTGTCTAATTGCTCTCAACGTGGGAAAGCAATTGTGACTAATTAATATGCTGAGCTATACGTCATATTACCAACAATATGAAGTGTTAAATGTGTCATGTCCCTGTTCTATCTAGATTTTCCAGGAGCAAGTTGATGCGTAAGATGATAGCAGTCCTTCCCTCCTTCCTGCCAGATCAGCACCAATCCACTAGATGGGGCCAGAAAGATGCTTGATTACCCTGTGGCAGTGCAGGGTATACTCGTGTTAAAAAGCTTTCATTCTCATGAGTGTGAGCTGAATTCTGAGGAAGGTATATGCATTTTAGTGTAGGGCATTAGTGTCCGTTCCTTTTAGTTACTTGTTCTTTTCACACATATCAGTTCCTACAGGGGCAAGTACGGAAAAGTGATGAAGAAGGAGCTAATTGACATTTGTTACAGGGCATAAGAAGTGGCGGGAACATTGGTTGGAAAGTGAAAGTTTTCCTCAAAGTGTGATTGAAAATTATTTTTAGATTACTTTTAATGGTATGCAATGAACGATCCTGGTCAACTGGTGGTAAGAAGATCCAGAGTCTGGCAACTTGGTCAAAAAACAGTGATGTGAAGGGTTGTATTTCTCTTTTGCTTACAACCATCCTTGACGAGGTGAACGGTCGAGTATTAAATGTAGAAGTACTGAAATTTGAATCTAAATGGGGAACTTTGAGGCAGCATATTTCCTTTGGGTAGCCTTTCTTTATAGTCAAGGTAAGAGTCCCTTAAAATGAATACAGTGGCCCTTCTTTGAATCTTTTCAAGTGTTACTTTTGTCTTTAATCTTATATGGCCTCCAAACTTGGGAAGAGTAAGTGAGTTGTGACCTAACCAGTGAAAGGTATAGAGCAATCTTTCTCCTTCACTGCACTAGTATTCAGTAAAAGCATGTTTACACGCACACGAAACATACTGGTACCTACATGCAAGTATAAATAAATGCTTAAGCAGCTGAAAAATTGATCTATTTGTGTGGGATAGAGGATGACATATGTGGAACCCTAATCTCACTGACAGGATTGCTGTGACACATGACTTCCTCAGGGATTCCAACCTACACCAATACATGCACACACACACACACACACACACACACACACACACACACACACACACACACACACACAGATGTGCTATGCACGGGGTGCATGCCAACCTAAATAAAAGTTTATGAAGCAATTAAAAAATTAAAGAGAATCTTACTGCTGACAATGTGGGTACTAGTCATGTGCACAGCAGCCAGGAGTGATACATGTGGAATAATTTTGCATGGGAATGAATGTGTGCTGCGTTGAGCTGCATTGAACAATGGCCTCTACTAGCCTCTTGCAGCCTCATGCAGCTTCCTGCATAATGCACTTGATAAAACTAGAGGCAATTGGTGCCTAAATCCTTTTTATTCCACCATACCTTTCTTAACCTAAGAGTTGAGGATTGAATCCATTTGCCTTAAGATCAGCCTGTTGGTTATATCAACTACCTGAGGAATGGGTAGTGCAGCTGCTACATTTTGCAAAAGACTTGTCTTGACGTTGAGCGAGTAGAGGGACAAAGCCTATAATAGGAATTTGAGATGGATTCGCTGCCGAATGGGCTTTGTCCTTCTATGATCCTCCATTATATATGTCCATTAGAGGAGCAGATCCTCTAAGGCCGTTACATGAGTCAATTGATATTCAGCTTGTTGAAGGGTCATGTGCACTGAAATTCTTTAATATCATTTTTATAGTCTTTTGCACTATTCAGTTGTGCAAATGCCTATATTACATCCGTGTGTGTATGTGTAAGGTTTTATTTTGTAATACATAATTATAATTGTTGCTTTCTAAAATTAATAATACTCATGCCTTGCCCAGAACATGTATATATATGTATGCCAAAAAGGGTCAGAATGAGAATGACCTGCATAATGAGTAACAACTTTGTGGCCTTAGCTAATGCGCCAGTCCAAATTAAAAGAGAAAAATCTCCGTATACATTTAAGTTATGCACGACAATGAAAGAAAGAAAGAAACAAACAAACAAACAAACATACAAAGAAATAAAGAAAAAAGAAAGAAGGAAGGAACAAAGGAGAATAAAGAAAGAAAAGAAGAGAAAAGAGAAAGAAAGAAAGAAAGAAAGAAAGAAAGAAAGAAAGAAAGAAAGAAAGAAAGAAAGAAAGAAAGAAAGAAAAGAAAGAAAGAAAGAAAGAAAGAAAGAAAGAAAGAAGAAAGAAAGAAAGAAAGAAAGAAAGAAAGAAAGAAAGAAAGAAGAAAGAAAGAAAGAAAGAAAGAAAGAAAGAAAGAAAGAAAGAAAGAAAGAAAGAAAGAAAGAAAGAAAGAAAGAAAGAAAGAAAGAAAGAAAGATGAGAAAGAAAGAAAAAGGAAAAATTTAATTTTCATGTTTGTTTCTCCAATTTTTGAAAAAGATTAGCTGAACTTTTACATGTTGATCACTACATCTATACTAATTTTCATGAAAATTTTCAACCACACTGCATTGTAAAGTATTGTATGATTAAGGTTTCTGGTAAAAGTGCGTTTTTGGAGAGATGTTGACAAAGCTAGAGAAACGAATATATTTACTTGTTAGTATCTAAATAAATTACGTACATATACATATTAGCAACTTCAATGGTAACGTTTTGTTCTCTGTAAAATACTACGTAATTCTGGTTAAGAATGTGCCCAATTCGTCGCCTTCGTGACGTCACATGTCTGCAATAGAAACCTAACACTCGCCCAGCCCCATGGGCGAGGCTGTCTGTGGTGGGGATCGTGGTCTTACAGTCCGCCTGTTGATGATGTCGAGTGTTTTCTGTGCAAACAGCCTTACCGTGATCCAAGACTTCTTCCGTGTCTGCACGCGTTCTGCTACGAGTGCTTGAAAAAGCTTCTGGACGATTCGACTGAGCAGCAAGCCACTCTTGTATGTCCTACATGCTTTGAACAGGCTCCGCTTCCCATCCAAGATCTACGAAGGCACGTCTATCTTAGCAACAACGCCAACACCGCTCGTCGCGGGTCTCAGCTCAAGACAGCCAAGATTTGCGAAAACTGTGACAGCGAAGAAAAGGCTTGTGCCTTCTGTTGCGACTGCGGCGACAGTGGACTTCCAATCTGCAAGCAATGCGTGGAATTCCACAAGAAGGTCAGGAGCTACAAGAAGCATACGGTGGTTAGCTTAGATTCCGATGTGAAGGAGCTCGTTCGGAAGGCAAACGAAAGAGAGAGCATGATATGTACCAAGCACACGAGCGACGTCCTAAAACATCGGTATTTCTGCCTGGATTGTGAAGCATTGGCATGCAGTGAGTGTTTACGTTTAGATCATGCCGACCACAAATACAAGGCTCTTGAATCCTTATTTGATGAGGAGAAGGGTGAGATTCAGTCAGCTTCCTCGGTGTTGGAGCAAACACTTCCTCGTCTTGCACAGGCAGGTAGTGCAGTAACCGACTCAGTGATTGATGTCGATGCATGTAACGTAAAAGTCAAAAGAGAGATAGAGGAAGCTTTTGCAGCTATCATAGCAGCAGCAGAAAAGAGGAAGCAAGAGCTACTAGTGGAAGCTGAAACAATGGCAGTAGCCAAGAAGACCAGGTTGCAGATGCAACAGGAGTGTCTGGAAAAGCTCAACGTTGCTACAAAGCTTGCACTTGATACTATTCTGCATGGTACCCAGTTCTACTCTCCTGTAGAACTCCATTCAGTCAAGGAAGTTTTGAAGCAGTCCTGTAGGAATCTGGAGAAGCATTCTGCCAAAGCATTACTAAATCTGGCTAGCAGTCCTCCTGTAGTAGCTAGTGTGCATACTGCAGACATCATCACAGCTATTAGCAGCTTAGGCGCTGTAGAGGAAAGGCTGCCTTGTAGTCCCAGTCACTCTCGCCTTGTTGGTATCAACACCAAATTCCCCATCGGTATCACTAAGGATGGCAAACGTACCCTGATCCTCCAGACTCACAATAGCAGGGGTGAACCCATGGGCACTGGGCAAGTTAGTGTTAGGGCGTGGCTGACAGATCAGTCAGGGAGGAGGGTATGTGATGCTGAGGTGAGCAACTCTGGTGATGGCAGATACAGTGTTACCTTCTGTGTGCAGGAAGCATTCTCAGGCAAAGCTCACTTCACTGCTAATGGAAGGCACATTGACGGAAGCCCTTGTGATGTCATAGTGCGAGACTATACTCAGTTACAAAAACCAAAGCTTTCCATTATAACCCCAAGCAAGCCTGCTTATCTTTGTGTTAGTCGTAGCCATGGTGACAGTTTTGTTATGCTTGACAACGGGGATGTCTGCATATATTCTAGCGAAGGTGTTCTCAGGTCTACCATTAGTGGTGCTAGCCTTGGCATTGAGAGTGCCCGTGGTATAGTAGTGGATGAGGAGAGAGAGGTGATGTATATTGCTTGTGCTACAAGCAACAAGATTGTCAAGGCAACATTGGATGGGAAGCTTTTATCAGCTGTAGGTACAGAGGGATCAGGACACCTACAGTTTAAGTTCCCCATGGGGCTATGCCAGGACACAGCTGGTAACATATATGTTGCTGATAACGACAACAAGCGAGTTCAAGTACTTGGCCCCGACTGCAGTTACAGAAAGGAACTAAAATGCAAGGATGATGCTTATGGTGTGGCTGTAGATTTTCATGACAATGTGCACATTGCAACCACATCTGGAATGGAAATCTTTGACAGCAAATTAGGTTATTGTGACCAAGCACTATGCGGTGATGTTGCCATTAATCAAGAAAACTATAGGTTTGTAACACACCATTCTTCTAATGGAAAGCTTGAAATACGTAAACCAGACAACAGTCTTCTCCACACAATGCATGGACTTTGTTGGCCTCTTGGAGTTTACCTGGATCAAAGCGGAGCTATTTTTGTTACACAGTGGGATGCAAAGAAAGTGCTCAAGTACTGCTGAACTAACTTTTAATTCATGGTGTAATAATGATGTAACTGTCCTTACACCAGGCTACTCTGTTTGTACAAGCTAAATTGTTCTGTAAAACTTGTTCACATTTTGGTAGACTTCTGTGATAGTAACAGTAGGTCACTTTTTGTTACTGCATTATGAATTGTATACTGACACTAGTACTGTTTAACAAGTATGAGTGTCATTGTTAGAATATACATTAACGTTTGTATGTAAAGTTCTCTTGGAATTTCAAAGCATTGCTTAAAGAATGTGATACACATATGTGACACCTGATAGTTTAATTCCATTGTTTAGGGAACAAGATTTGGAATTGAAGAGTAGTACCTATAAATGGAGAGAAAGAGGAAGGCATTCATTGCATGTCGTTCACCTTCATGTGGCTATAGTTAACCGAAATTGTGGAAAATTTTAACTGTTAGAATAAGTTCACAGTTGAAGTCAAGTGCAAAAATTTGACTCTAAAAAATTCACAACAAATAATTAGCTATCGGATTGATGTACAGCAAAAATTAAACACCATGAAAATTTTTCGCATAACATGTTTAGCACAAGAATTTTCCAGTGTACAGTATACTAACTAGCACAATCTCGTACATCACTAATTCCAAACCTTGCAAGTTTAGTACAGTTATATCAGACGTATTCTCAGATGTTAGGTAGCACCCTGGTATGTGCAAAGCCATCTGGCATACATGCATGAATGTGACTGCCTAAGGTGATCTTGACATTGCAATCAGTCAAAATCATTCAGCTGAATTATTTATGCTGATCTCCATACTGGGAAGAGATCCAATGACAAAGCAACACATGTACCCTAATGCACAGTCTGGTTGCCACCTATGTAGTTTGTTGAATGGGAATATGGTGAATTGCATCAAAATTTTCCAAGCACAATGCACCGTAGCCATCAGTTCACATATTTTGCTAAAGTACTTGTGAAAACCTATACCATCCTGGTCTCCATCGAAGCTCCAGAATCTTATGTGTCCCCTCTTCATTGTGGTTGCATCAAGCCATCCCGGGGAAGATTACTTAGATCTAGTAGATTCCGTTTATATGTGAAAATTTAGACAATCACTCATGCATACAGTCTCGTGACACTTGCATGATAAAGGGCTAATTCTCAGGCCAAAACGTCGGAACGTACAATGTATTCATCATCAAGCAATCTCGTTCCGACGTTTTGGCCTGAGAATTAGCCCTTTATCAAGTGTCACGAGACTGTATGCATGAGTGATTGTCTAAATTTTCACATACAAACGGAATCTACTAGATCTAAGTAATCTTCCTCGGGATGGCTTGATGCAACCACAATGAAGAGGGGACACCATGTATAGTGTATGAATTTATAATTAATAAGTCCGTTCTTTTAGCTGTAATACTGGTCAACATCACATGGGAGCAATAAAGCAGTTTGGAAGTACGTATATCACTGAAGTGCCTGACTGTTACCAGGTAGGCCAAGTATGAAAATTGTGTTTGTACATCACTGGCCTCCTCACTTCTGATGTTTCTGCCAGCCTGTCTATGATATTGTACCTTTGTGCTCTCTAAATCTCTTCTTTCGTGAGCTGAATGTCTCCTGTTAGCCACCAAACCAAAATGTCCAGGGGGGGGGGGGGGGCTATTGTCAGCCAAAGCTCCTCACCGTTTCTGCAGCCAAAGCTCCTCACCGTTTCTGCAGCCAGGGCTTTCGTGGGCACCTATATCACCTACACACAACAAGAGGAAGACGCATGTCCATGTATTTCATTCGTTCCTAAACTCGGCAATGGCTCAAGGTCAACTGGTCCTTGCGATGCACCCTCAAGGTTATTCCATAGTTCCCCTAGCACAGCCAGCATATATAGCGATGTTCGTCTTGCCAGCACTAGTTGGCACAGAGACCAGGAGGATCTTAAATTGTTCGTATGGTAAGTGGCCACAAACACTTCGATTAGATGATGTTTAAGACTTTAGTATTCTTGAAGGCCACCACGTGCACACACACTCTATCTACCCATCCATTTGCTGCTAAACTCCATACACTCCATGAGGGTTGGAGATGCAGGCCAATCAGACTAAGTCTACATTGATATAGGTCTTCCCAAACAGAACCTCGTGGTGGTTGTGAAATCCCTGCTTGTTAATTAAAAGTTTGGTGGCAGTTCTGGTACTGAATCCTTGGGTTGGTGGAATGAAGCTGGCGCTGGTGGTTGGGCAAAACTGCCTTAGTGAGAGCCAGGAAAGGGTAGCCAGGGAAATAACAATGCAGGGCATTATCTGAGTCGGAGTCGATTCTCGTGGCATCGCTTCATCTCATCCTTGCTACTCTTCTCATTTACTTTTGCTTGCTTATTGAGGAAGGAAACACTGTGTTTGATAGTGGCATGCCAGGAGACATGCTCCTGAGCTTCCTCCCACCAGGTCCTCAACAGGTTGCACAGCCTGAGGTCTTTTAACACTATATCATTCCACTGACACTTCTGACCCCCAACTGCAAGCTTCCCACCAACAGAGGCCAACACAAGGAGCTGTTTTCCTAGACAGTTGTCAGGCATCCTAATTAGGTGACCAAGAAAGCAAAGACAGCGCTGCATGAGGATGGATGAAATCCTGTGTTGCTTGGCCATCCTACGAATGGTGATGTGCATGACGCTTCTTCTTCCTGACTGAGATCCCCAGAATGACTCACAAGCAACGGATCAGAAAGGACTCAAGTTGGCGAATGTGCATCTCTAGAAGGATCGTGCTCTCCAACCATACAGCAAGGTTGGCAGGATGACACTGTTGAGGATTCAGATCCTAGTGGCAGTCTGAATCTTGCTCTGAAGGCATAAAACACGCAACAGAAACCAGAAGGCTAATGAGGCTTTGGACATCCTATAGCTAATTTCTATGTCCATCCCGCAATTATTCTGGACAAAGCTGCCCAAGTACTGAAAGTGGGCGACCACTTCAATGGGCTCCTCTCCTTGGACCACGTCGATGCATGAATACTGGACATTGGACATCAGGACTCTCAGGTGGCAAAACTGCAAGTGAATTGGTCTTTTTGCAGCTGATGGTGAGGCCCAACTTCTTGCAAGAGGTGGAAAGGGTGTCCAACATGCTGGTGCAGTCAGACTAAGTATCAGTTAAGAGGGCCATGTCATCGGCATACTCCAGGTCAGTCACCAGTGTCTCCAACTTTAGGATTCCTCTGGTTCCCACAAGATGTAGGTAAGCCACTTTGACACCTTTCTCCTCCAATAGGTGCTCATCCAAGGCCATCCAGATGGCTACATTAAAGTATAAATTGACAATGTCGGGGCTAACACACATCCCTGACAAATACCACAAGTGACACACACACAAACATACATACATGTAAGCATAAACAGATGCTTTGACAGATGATAGCCCGAGCAATCTCATCAACATCCTTAATCAAGACTTGGGACCTAGTTGTGGTGGAGAGGACGATGTATTTGGAACCCTGATCTCCTCACTGATGTGATCGTTGTGGCGCACAGCTCTCTCAGGGATTTCAATCTACACCTACACATGCACACACACACACACACAGTCATGTTATGCACGAGTCCTCTAAACAGCTTCAATACACATGACACATTCCACCCTGAAAATGTAGTAAAAACAATACAAATTTAAAAACTAGAAAGAACCATACAGCCAGCAATGTGTAAGCACTGGTCATGTGCACAGAAGCCAGGGAATCTTACACATGGGGATAACACCGCTTGGGAATGAACATGTGCTGTGTTGAGCTGCCAAAAAAACTGTCTTCTACTATACTACGTTCGCGTTGAGTTGATCCCTCATAAAACGCTTATAAATCACAAAGTACACAAGTTATAAGCACAAAACTTAAAATCTTAGCTCCTTTCCATGAGCCAGTAAACATTTTGGAATCTCGCGATTGTAAACCGTCGGTAACTAAGCTAGCCAAAGTTCCCCATACATCGGTACGAGCGCCACAACTATGCTAGCTAGGTCGTTAGGAATGACCATATGACAGTCACATGACATAGTGACGTCAGAAACAAGTGAACCTTTCTGTGCAATGAACGAATTTGTGCAGGAAAAAGCAGACACGGTGTCACGAAGCAGAATCGCGTAGTTTAGTACGAAGTAAAAGTTAACTCCTTTATGATAAGCATACGCCGCCTCGAATGGCATCTACAATTCTGGTGAAACGACTAGGTGAAGCTCGCGGTGAAGCTTTTCACTACTGCTGTTGCTTGCTATATTTAGTGCTAACCCTTGCTTTCTTTGCTTGCCTCTCGAAGTAAGCGAAGACGTTACAAACAACATTTTTTGTTTCGTTCTTTACTCGTCTACCTCGTCTGAACATAACTGTTTTCGCTGTACAACCACATGCGATAGTTTTCCGCGCTTAGCTTCAAACCGTTCCAAAAGTGACTAAGGACGTAATTTGTCGCAATATCCGTATACCGTAAATCCGGAAATTTTCGGTGTAAAAATATTTTCGGATACCTCCAAAAATCCGAAAATTAAAAACACGAAAATTTTTCTACTACGAAATTTTAAAACAATATCGGTGTTTTAATTTTCGGACAGACGCTCGCATCCGAAAATTTTTTGACGCGAAAATTTCCTACCCGAAAATTTTTGGACACGAAAATTTTCGGATTTACGGTAGGTGCACATGACCGTCGCATCCTGTCTCGCGTAGGCGGAACATTCCTGAAATTCCACGACTTGAATACGTTGATGAGGATCAACTCAACGCGAACGTACTATAGCCTCTTGCAGCCTCAGCTCCCTGCATTTGGGGACTAAACCCTCCATTCCACCATACGGTGACTAAACTCCCTCATTATCCTTACCTTCCCAAGCCCACCAAATCCTCATTGGCATGCTTCACAACACCACATTATTCTTTTGCAAATACATAGAAAACAAATGCCTACAGACTCACAAAGTTCTCACACGCAGCAAAAATTGATCTGACCGAATGTAAACTTCTACTTACACCAGCCTACTCTGTGTACATCCATGATTGTTATGCAAAACTTGTCAACATTTTAGTAAACTTTGCGATAATAACATTGAGTCGTCTTTGTCACTGTATTATGAATTATACTGACACTGTTTATCAAATGTGATGATACTTTATAGAATATACATGAACCTTTGATATTCATGTCTATAAGTACTCTTAGTAGGTTAATTCCATCATTTAGGGAACAAGATGTGAATTAACGAATAGTACCTCTGAATGGAAAGAAGGGCATTTAGTTGTTGCTCCTATTCATATGGCTAAGTATACCATACATCAGGAAAATTCCGCTGTTTAAATATATTTGTGGTCAAGGTCAATTTTAAAATTTTAGCATGCAAAATGTAATTACAACAAATAATAAAATTGCAGATTTACGTAACCGCAAAGATTAAACACGCTAATTATTATTACTGCAAGTTAAGATAGAGTTTCACAATTTACGGTAGACTTACACAATATCACAGTTCATAATACATTATCAATTCAAATTCATGCTGATTTAGTACAGTTACCACATGCAATCATATCATCTCTTCTCACAGAGGTTATGTAGCACCCTAGTATGTGCGAAGCCATCTGGCATGCATGCATGGAAGAGAGTGTCATCCAACACAGCTAAGAAGATTTGCATCTTATCTGAAGCAAGGTCTAACGTAGTCACAATCAATGTCCAATTGAGACCTGTTAAACCACACTACAGTTGGAGATTGGACTACCTTTCATGCCCACATATGCACAGTCTGGTTGCCACCCATGGAGTTGTTTAATGGAAATAAGCTGAATTGCATAAACAACTTTTATAAGCACGATGCACTGGAACCATCAATACACATATTTTACTGAAGTGCCTGTGAATCCTATACCACCCTGGTCTCCATCAAAGCTTATGGAATCTTGTGTGTCCTCTCTGTAGTGTTCGACTCTTTGGTCACGATCAATGTATTCAGAATTCCCACAGAGCACACAGTACATTACATATATACATTGGCATGTGTGAACAGGCATAAGTGTCAATGAGTGCCAGCTGCTGTGCATTAGGTGCAGGGGCACTGTACAGCACAAACATGTTGACAGAAGTATGGAATGTGAGTGACATTATTAACACCACATCTCCCTTTGGGGAGCATCTTACTGCTACCATGAAAAGAACAAGAGAACAACAGCAATGATTCTAAGTACAGAACTTTCTTTCACACATTGATATAATAAAGTACAGTATTGTTCTTGTTTGACTCCTCACTAGTTACTGTTCCTTCCCATAACTGAGCCTTTGGGGTGGGAGGCTGATTCGTCCACTTCGAGTGATGACTTGATTTGGTGGGTTGGAAATGTTTGGTGGTTGAGGCTTGCCCGGAAGTTGAGGGACTTGCTGTTGTGAATCTGGATGGGGTAGCTGAGGATTCTGACTGCTGGATACTTGCTCTGACTGTTCCGGTGAAGGAGTTGGATAAGTAGCTGGTAGTGGGTTGAGATGACGTCGATTTCGCCTGAAGTTGCCGGTAGGTGTTGATACGACATATGAGCGGTGAACTGGTTGAGAAATTACTCGCCCGGTTTCCTGGCGATCTGGTATGAAAACTGTGCTGTTCAATGGTAGAGGATGTAATGGTCGAGCTCTGTGACGAGAGTCGAAGTTTGCTTTCTGGCGCTGCTTCAAGTGTTCATCTGTTTGAGCAAGTTTGGAAGAATCTGGAAGGGATGGGTGTCGTTGTTGAAGAGTGATTGGTACATTTGTTCGCAACTGTCGACCATAGAGAAGCTGTGCTGGACTGTACCCATTCTCCAGTGGTGTTGTACGGTAGGCAAGGAGAGCTTCATATGGATCGCTGGAGGAGAGAAGTAAACATTTCACCGTTTTAACGGAACGCTCTGCCAACCCATTTGACTGCGGAAACAACGGACTGCTAGTTGTATGTTTCATTCTGATTGCTTTGGCAAAGTTTGCGAATTCGCGGGAAGAAAACTGGGTTCCGTTATCCGTCACCATCTCGTCTGGATAACCGTGTCGCGCGAAGATCGAACGGAGATGGAGAATTGTTTGCGACGATGTCATGGAGGACATGAGTGCCAACTCGACAAAACGTGAGTAGTAGTCGGTCACGAGGAGGTAAGTGTGCGACTTAAACTCGAAGAAATCAGCCGCAATTCTCTGCCACGGAACGGTGGGTAGCTCAGAGGAGATCAAAGGTTCTGCTTGTTGTCTTTGCTTTTGAGCACAAACTGTACATCGGCGAACATAATCCGCGAGTTGCGTGCTGAGACCGGGCCACCAAGTAGATATTTGGGCTCGTTGACGACATTTGGTAAGCCCCTGATGGCCAGTGTGTAGCTGCTGTAGCACCTGAGCTTGTAGTGCTGCTGGTATCACGATTCGCTGTCCACAAAGCAGTAGGCCTTCGTGATTGAGGTTGAATTTCGCACGATGAGGCCAATAGAGCTTGAGCGAAGCAGGCAATTGATGCTTTTCTGGCCAACCGTCGGAACAAAACTTGGTGATGGCAGAACAAATCTCGTCCCGTTCTTGGCAGGCCTGTATTTCTGCCAAACGCTGGTCTGTTGCTGGCAAGGCATTTGTCACGACAGCGACGAAGGCTGATGCCTCGTCTTGTAGATCGTTGTCATCCTGCGTTGTAGAAGATGTAGGAGCACGAGAAAGCGTATCTGCTGTGTTTAGGTTCTTCCCGGGAACGTGATGAATGTGGAAATCGTACTTCATTAGACGAAGTCGAAATCGAAGGATTCTCGGTGGTAGTTCGTCAAGGAGTTTCGTACTGAGGAGTGGAACTAGCGGCTTATGGTCAGTCTCGACGTGAAATTTCGCTCCCCTGAGATAATGGCTGAATCGCTCACAAGCCCAAGTCACTGCCAGTGCCTCTTTTTCAATCTGTGCGTATCGTTGTTCTGTTGGTGTCATCGATCGCGATTGGTACGCAATGGGTCGCCACTGTCGATTGGCTTGTTTCTGGCAAATGACAGCTCCCAAACCGAAGGAGGATGCGTCTGCGGACACACAAGTTTCGCTGTTAGGGTTGTAGAGAGCGAGAACGGGTGGACAGCTGAGCTCTTTCTTGATGCTGTCTAGCGCTTGCTGTTGTGCCGAGTCCCAACACCATGCTCGGTTTTTGTGAAGCAATTCGCGAAGTGGTTGTGATAACTCAGCCAGATTAGGTGTGAAGCGACCTAACTGGTTTGCCATCCCGAGAAACCGTCGTACGTCGCCAACACTCTTGCAGACGGGCATGTTTGTAATAGCTTCTGTTTTCACTGGATCGGGACGGACGCCTGTGCTGTCGATGATGTAGCCACAGAAATGGATGGATGTTTGATTAATTTGGCATTTGGCCTTGTTGAGAGTCACACCACTGCTCGCAATCCTTTCGAGTACTGTTGTCAGACGAAGGTTGTGTTCCTGCTGAGAGGTTCCGAAAATTAAGATGTCGTCCATCATACATATCGTGCCTTGAAGACCGTCGAGTACCTCCGACATCCGTTTCTGAAAGTACTCCGGTGCAGACGAGATACCGAAAGGCAAGCGACAATAACAAAATCGCCCTAGTGGTGTGATGAACGTGGTTAGTAGCTGTGAATTCTCGTCTAGAGGAATCTGATGGAACCCGCTGTTCGCATCCAGCTTTGAGAAATACTTAGCACCTTGGATGCTGGCTAGTAAGTGCTCAATGGAAGGCAGGACGTGTCGCTCTCGGCGGACATACTCGTTGAGGCGTGTGAAGTCTCCACATATTCGTACTGAGCCGTTGGTTTTGGGCACTACCACCATTCCAGCGCACCAGTCTGTAGGTTGGTCAACTTTGCGAATGATGCCCAGATCCTCCATGCGTTTCAATTCCTTGGAGACTTGTGCTGTCATTGGCAGTGGTACTCGCCTTGGCGTAGTCAACGCAAAAGGAACGGCATGGTCTGTCAAATGAATCTGATGCGGTCGTCCTCTAAACTGGCCCAGACCTGAAAAAACTGTAGGGAACGAATCAAACACAGATAAATCGGTACGCTCATCTGCTGGAACGGAATCGACGTGGTTGAGAACTTGGAGAGCTTGAATCGCTGGTAATCCTAGCAATGGCAGCCGTAATTGGCGGATGACGTAAACCGGCTGATGTGAAGACTTGCTGATTGAATTTGACGGTATCGAGAGCCGGGCTTGAAACTGACCAAGGACTGGGAGATCTTTTCCGTCTGGTCCTCTCAGAACACGATCTGGTCTTTGCAGTTTTGGAACTGATTGTAGATTCCTTCTGTATGCGAGTTCGGATATCGCAGTGACGTCAGCTCCAGTGTCGATTTTCATGGAGAGTGGAACACCGTTAACATGGACACATTTTGTCCACGCTGAGCCAAAGTTAAGGGCACCTAGAAATGCTGCTCCATCCACCTCATTTAAGGTAGAGGTAGTGCGAAGTGAGGTTGAACGACAGACTGCTTCATAATGGCCCAGTTTCGAGCATCGTCGACACCTAGCGTTCTTGGCAGGGCAGCGCTCTCGTGGATGTTGGTCTTTACCGCAACATCCACACTTGCGATTTGGATTGGGATGGCTAAACTGCTGCTTCCTTGTCGTGTGGGCTCCACGGCTGGCAGATGAGTTCATACGAAACTGCTTATGACGAGGACGCGAACGACTCTGCATAGCGTTAAGCTCAACCGTAGCTTGCGTGACGCTTGCTGAACCTCTCACAGTAGATTGCTGCTGCTTTACCGCGGCACTGTTTTTCGCACGCTTGATAGCATCTTGCAACGTGAGGTCAGGCTCCATGCAATTGCAGTCTTTCGGAGAGACTGGCATCGAGCAGTCCCGCAACGAGACGGTCGCGAATCATAGTCTCGCGAAGCTCGTTGTAATCACAGTGCTCAGCAAGGGAGTGGAGGGCTGTGACGAAGGAGTCTACGGTTTCACCAGGTTGCTGGGTTCGCTGGTTGAAACGAGCACGCGCGTATACTGGGTTCCGACGTTGGACGAAATGATCCTGAAAGCGATCTTTTACCACACTGTATTGCTGTCCTTGTTCGTCGGTGAGTCCTAAACTCGTAAAGATATCCTCCGCCTGTTCGCCCATCGCGTAGATCATTGTATTGATCTGTACGGGCTCGCTGCGTTCGTGAAGGCCGGATGCTACTCGATAGCGTTCAAAACGTTTAATCCAACGCGGCCAACCGTCGGGCTGGGTGAAATCAAACTCCTCCGGAGGTAGTAGGGATACTGAAGTTGCCATCTCGGTCAGTAATGTGCAGATGATGTGGAAACCGCTGCCACCATGTAGTGTTCGACTCTTTGGTCACACCAATGTATTCAGAACTCCCACAGAGCACACAGTACATTACATATATACATTCGCATGTGTGAACAGGCATAAGTGTCAATGAGTGCCAGCTGCTGTGCATTAGGTGCAGGGGCACTGTACAGCACAAACATGTTGACAGAAGTATGGAATGTGAGTGACATTATTAACACCACAGAGAGTATACGGAAATTATTTGAAACAGTCTGTGCAACGCTTCGGGACAAGCTTGTAGGTGGGGCACGTTCCATTCAAACCGTTCCTGCTCGTTTCATACAGATTATACCTCCAAGAAAACAGGATCCAGGACACTATCAGGTACGCATGCAATTGTTAAAACCTATAGTGAGATTTTTGTGTACTATTTACGTACAGTTTCACGTCAGCATACACGGGACAGTGCGTTCGAGGGTGCTTTGTGTTAGATTTTCTCCTAGGTACTTGTCTTCTGACTAATGTAATAGTTATAATTAAGTGCTAGGTTGGATAATCTACTAGGAGAAAATGGAAAGTAAGCCTTGTCTACTTTAAAATTTTCCTCCTCTCACCAGCGCTCTTTCTGTCCGTAAAATCAGGAGTTTTGGTGTTCTGGTTTGTATTAGATTATTTAAACTACTTATGTGTGAGCCACATACTAGCTGGAACTGTTTTCCATAGGAATTGGTACACCAGGAGAAAATAGTCAAAGCATCACATTATGTTATGATCGTGTGCTTTATGGTGCTGAAAACAGGGCCCATGAACATAGTCTTGCAGCCTTCCAAATGCTAGTATACATGTATGCTCAGGTAAATACTATTACATGAACCACTTTATATTGCAGATGGATCAAGTCCCAATACAAAATGATAGAGGCCATCGCATGACACGTAAATAGGGGGCAAGGCGCAAACTTGACGGAAGAAAGAATGAGGCTTGACTAAGGCAGGAATTATCGAAAGAGAACAAGGGTCCAACTCTGGCAGGTGTTGCTATTCCTAGCAACTGGAACACTTGTGTTGATTTCAGTGGTGCTGAGTATTGCCAGTTGATGAATGACTCAAATGGAATGCCTCAAGAGTGCAATAGAATGCAGGTCTAAAGCAACTATTCTTGGATCGTCCTAGCACAAGATCATGACAACCCTATAGCTGAGCAAGTCCCACTTAATGCCAAGACCCTTGTATACAGCAACGGAAAGAATTTATCAAGATCTAAAATCAATGAACATGCAATAACAACCCCTTGCCACTTTCTGTTTCACAACCACTTTAGAAAGGCAGAAAAAACATTAAAAATTATTCCCAGACATGGAATTGTGTAACTATTAATCATCCTTTTGTTATTTAACAACTATATTCCTTTTTTATGTAACTATTGATCATCATTTGTTGTTCTCATGTCTTCAATGATTTTTGTTTCCTTTCATGTATACATGAAAAGAACCTGAATGAAGTTTGAAAGGAGGTATACCTCCTTTCAAACTTCACTGTCCATCCTTTGGCGAATGAATGAGCCCACCACAACGTGACCTTCCTGCAACGTGTATGGGGTATAAAGAAAGAGTTTTGGAGCATCAGCCGACTATATTATTACCGTTTTGCTTCTAACTATATAATTGCCATATTACTGCCGACTGTATCATTTCTGCATTACCGCAGACAATATTATAAAATCGCAATAACATAATCGATCACAAGTAAAAGTTACAATTGCACACGCTCTTCGACGTCGACGCTCTCCGCTCCTATATAACATTATCTCGCGCAAAGTGTCCTCGGAGATGCTGTCCTCGAAACTTCCATCGAAAGTACTGGCTCCAGATGTGGTATCGTCAAAAGAAGAAAGCCTAGCTTCCACGTTCAGTGCATGCACGGCTCGAATTTTAAACATGAACGGAAATGGTAATTTCTCATCGTTACATCCGTTGCAATGATTGCTTGCGTCAAAGATTAGTATACGGACTCGTTTCATATCCACCTGAGGTTTATATTATCTATGCTGGAACAGTACCACAAACCCACCACGCTTACCCCTTAGCAATGACTTTTCAGTGCAAAATCGACAGAATAACCAATCTCATTTATCGTGGACTAACAATATAGTGGTCATGATTTTCAGTTCTCCACATATCACGCAATCATGGGAAGGTTCACTTTCGTCATTTCAAACAGCGTTGCTCAAATCACGTAACTATGGGCAATACGCACCACACGTTAACGTTTAGAAAAAAAGAAAAAAGTGTGCAAACAAGTAATGAAAAAGGCTTTTACAAAAACAGGGCAATTAGAACTACCACAAAAAGGACAGAAACAAGACCCTAACCTCCAAAGCAATGTACTTAAATCACTAATCCACTTTGTGCAGTTATACGACAAAGTGAACAAGGGATGTAATTGCCTTGCTTTGAAGGGTAGTCTTGTTTCTGTCCTTTTTGTGGCAGTCGTAATTGCCCGGTTTTTGTCAAAAACTTTTTCATTACTTGTTATTATTCTTATTCTTATTAAAAAACCTTTTCGCCCCCATAACTTAGTCCTACTTGTAAATGCTACTCTAAAAGTAACACGAACGAATAACGCCTACTCGTGCGCAACGCCTTTCGGTAAACTAGAACCGACGGAACAACATATTTCCTTACTCGTGACTTGTAAGTCATATGGTGTACTGACCGTAGTCAAACGACTATGGTCAGTACAGAACGAAGCAAACAATTCGTGTTTTTCCACTCGCTAGTTTCGAATCTCACGAGTGTCCTTCACACATATTGAGGTTCTAACTACCTTTGCCATCGTCAGAAAACTATATATATATATATATATATATTTAGGTAAGTGCTTAGACGGCCTAGGCCCATGTGCGTCTAGACTAAGAGAGAAGTGTTTGAAGCGATATACGTACATGTGTCATGGCTCCCTAACACAAACCAACCACGCTTACCCTTTAGCAATACTTTTTCAGTACAAAATCAACAGAACTACCAATTTCATTCATCGTGGATTTACAACAAAGGCGGCCATAATTTTCAGTTCTTCTACACATATCCGCCTGCGTCATTTCATACAGCGTTTTTCAAATCACGTAACTATGGACATTACGTACTGCATACGCAATTAATACCACACGTTGACAAATAGTGTAATAATGTAGACAAGAACAGCGCAAACACGCAATGAAGAAGTTTTGAGCAAAAACTGGGTGATTAGGACTGCCATAAAAGGAACGAAAAAGTCTCAAACTTCCAAAGCAACACACTCACATCCCAAATCCACTTTGTGCAGTTATACAGCAAAGTGAATCAGGGATGTGAGTACATTGCTTTGGAGGTTAGAGACTTGTTCTTTCCTTTTTATGGCAGTCCTAATTACCCTGTTTTGTCCAAAAAAATTTACTGCTTGTTACCCTGTTATTGTTAAGAGCTTTTCATTACTTGTTCTTATTCTTCTTATTCTCATAAAATACTTCCTTCCACCGTAACTCAGTCATGGTAGTAGATACAACCTAGTAAATAACATTAACCGCTTACCTTGCTCCACATCCTGATGGCTTGACTTGACATTCGCCTCCACCATTGGCATGGTACCCCACCGTGGGGCACACCTCGCGTCTATGGTATTAGACGAGGGGTGTGCCAGGGCATGGTGACACGCCCACTACCCCACCCTGACTTCACTCACTGTGTGGAGTTTTAGGGGTGGGGCCTCAGCTTGCCCAATGGTACTCTTCTTCCAAAGGCTCTGCTTTCTGTTCTCTTAATACTCAAGCTCTCTAAATTCACACTCAACCTCACAACGAAACACACATTATAGTTATGCGTAACAACATTAATTGGTTTGGGATGGCCAAAACTACAAATTCGGCACTTAAATCATCATCACACAGAGAACATGTCCCGATGCACAACCAGACTGTGCTTAGAGATTGGTGAAATGATTAACATCAAGGTAAAGTAAATAAGGAGAATGCATTGGATGAGTCACCATGTTGAGGCCTCCATCAGGCCAGAAGCTGGGACACTGAAGCCAGAGACTCTCTTGGGGTGCGAATGTAGGCATGGTAGACCTCACTCTGCCACCGCCTCAGCATTTTGATAAAATATGCTGGGACCCCTGCTGCCAGCTGTGGCTGCCCCGAATTCTGAAACTGTGTCCAAAATATCCCGTGGCATACATGTTGGCCAAACGAAGAGCATGTTTGGTGAGTTTCACGAAATGGCTTCGAGTCAGAGGTGAACCACCCTCATACACAAACAATGGACCCTTGCCTTGCGGACGAACTGTCATAAAGTTGAGTAGAGCTGACACTGGCCACAATTAGGTTCCTGTCTTGCCAACATAAATTGACACGCCCTTGCCAAAGGGATCAGATTTTGTACGGTGGAGATACACTCGTTCAATGGATGTGTGGTGATAGCAATCCACCTCCAGGTCAGAGGAGAGTATGGAGGGAGGGGAAGAGAGCTCAGGCAGAGTTAACTCCCCAGACCTGAGAAAACCAAAATATCCCAAACAGCATGCTGCCCAGAGCAGCCGAACATTATAGTCACTCAAATGACCAGAGATACACATCCCCTGGAGCTTGAGCATAATTCCAGGGTGACTGGAAGGTGGGTCTGCACGTGGGCTGATTTAGAACAAGCAATGCCCTTGAGCATGTATTGAAGCCTTGACCAATCTGCCTGCCGCGGTGGCTGGAGGCCAGCCGAAATGTGAAGATGACGCAGAGCCGACAGATATGAGGAGATAGACTGGGCACAGAGTCCTTGGTGTACCAGGAAGGTGGCAAAAAGACAGACACAGGTTTCAGACAAAGGATGGGGGAGGTATTTGGTAGAGTTCACAGAAATTCAGAGAGTGACGCTGGGCCAAGGAGTATGTGGTTCTTGAGCTCTTAGCAATGCCCTGAGCAAAATGGTCTCGAACAATATTTTCCAACGAGGTGAAATCCAGCTGAGACTGCTCTCCATTACAAGTTCTTGAAGTGCATCTGAGACTGGAGTGGGAGACGATGGGGCCTG